>NC_069403.1:111680280-111703017 GCF_026875155.1 Cherax quadricarinatus | reverse complement strand
CTAGCGAAAGTACAAAAGTTCTAATAAGACTAGTTCTGGAGCTAAGGGGCATGTATTAATAGCAGGCGTTAAGAGAGCTCGTCCTGACGACGCTGGAGGACAGGAGGGACAGGAGGGACAGGAGGGACAAGGGGGTATATGATAACGACGTATAAAATACTGAGAAGAATCGGCAAGGTGAACAGAGGCAGAATGTTCCAGAGAGGGGACACAGAAACAAGGGGTCACAATTGGAAGTTGAAGACCCAGATGAGTCACAGGGGTGTTGTTACGCCCTTTGTGCATAATTTAAGAAGGGTCAATTGATTAGTGTGTAATTACGGCTTTTTCACTTAGTATTATATTACTGGTACCTTTATTCGTAGCTAAAATAAAGACTCCTAGTTTTATAATATTATCTGGCCATGAATTATTGATTTATTTCGTAAGATGTTTTGTGTTTATATGTTGAATTGCCTTGTGGTCGTTTATGCTTCACAAACTCACTCATTCCGAGGTGACGTCAAGCTAGGGAGTTTTATTCATAGCAGTTCATTCTCACCTCCGGTAGAGAAAGCACCAAGCCACGGAGCTCCCTTATTCTCTTGTTGCAGTCTCAGGAGAACATTTGAACCAGGATTCTTGGGTTCAACCAAGGTTGCTTGGATTACTTCAGTCACGGAATACTTGACGGGTTGCGTCTGTGCCGTCAGCTATATAATTGAAGCAATACACCACGTCTGTGTTCTCCAACTATTAAAGTCTCGTGTTGGTCTCGAACCAGTTCTAGCTGTAGTGTAAATAATTGATTGAGGAAGTGGTAAAGGCACCCTCTCTAGCATTTCATTGATCTTGACTTTGATTATGAAACTACAGTAATTGTGTATATATGATTTTATAAGAAAAGGTATACCTAAATTTTATCAATTATTTAAATTGCTAAGTGACTCTATAAGCTTAGTATTATACTGAATAAAACCAGATAAAGCATTATAGAACTTTTTTGCCTTATATTTGTATATGTGTATTTGAAAAGAGTAAGAAGACCTGAGTGGATCTTCACCTGTTGTTACTAACGGGTCTCCTCTCTGAAAAGAGACTCAAAACGTAACAAGTGGGGGCCTGTCTGGGAGATATCCCGACTATATCTTCCCAATGGAAGTTCACATACAGCAACTGGTTAATGAATTGACTTTGGATAAGTTAGAGACTTTGAAACTGCAGACGTGCTGGCGGATAGCGAAGCATTTAGGGGTGACATATAACAATCGTTATACCACAGAAACTGTTCGGTCTATTATAAGGAATATCTTATTCCCCATACCTCCTGAAGTTTCTGAGTCGCCTGATTCAGAGGACGAAAGTCTAACATCCCAGCTGGATCGCATGTCTCGAGTAAACGATCTAGAGGCATCAGGTGGAGCCGGCAAATCAGCCCCTGGAAGTTCTTCAAATTCCTTAGCTGCTGAGAGTACGTCAATGCCAGGAGCAGAGGAAATGTCACGTGACAAACTCCCCCCTGAAAGGGAAAATGAAGCAGGGGCTTCTAATAGTCCGTCGCCGAACTATGATGCCGTGCGAGGAGCGGGAGCTCGGCCCAAGATACGACCGGAAGGGTTTCTTTCCCCATCTCCACCAATTCCCTTGACACCCATCTCTCTGGACTATTTTAAGAGAATGGTGCATCTCATAAATCTGCAAATGGCTCAGTTAGAAGCACAGCGAAAATTGTATGAAGAAGAATTTGAGAGAGAGAAAATCCGTTGTGAAAGACAACAAGTGGAGAGAGACATGAGACTGACGGTTTCCCCGAACCTCTCCTTTGATTTACATAAGGCAGCATCTTTAGTGCCTCGGTTCAGTGAAGCTGACCTTGACACCTATTTTCACACCTTTGAGAACCAGGCAAGAGGGATGCAATGGCCTAAGGAATATTGGGCCACCCTATTGCACACAACTTTAACTGGTAAGGCTCAAAAATGTACAGCTACTCTGCCTTATGATAAGTATGTGAATTATGAGGTTGTTAAAAAAGTAATTTTGGAAACTTATGACTTGCTCCCATTGAGCTACCAACGGACTTTCCGTACCCTACAACGGCTACCCGGGCAAACGTGGGTAGACTTTGCCCGTCAGAAGACGATAGCCCTGGAAAGGTGGTTAAGGGCCTTGGGCTGTGACTCTGTGGAAAGCCTAACTCAGTTAATATTACAGGAAGAGTTTAATAATGCCCTGTCGGGAGACTTGCGTAAGTTTTTAATTGATCATCAGACTTTGGACGTCTTAACCTCCGCCTCGCTCGCTGATCATTACGAAATCTCCTCTCAGTTAATGAGAGATAAATCCCCTCAAGAGAAAATAAGGAGAACACCCCCGAGTGATTGGCGATACCGGCCAAGAGAAGAGATTCGCCAGAAATTACCTCCCCATCAGGTGGCTCCTTACGCCGTTCTTAAACCTAATGCTGGGGAGCATTTCGATACTAAGCCCCACCTGGAGGTGGATAAAGCAAGGAAGAAACCTACCTGCTCCTACTGTCAGAAGAAAGGGCATGTGAGAAGCCTCTGTTACAAGCTAGAAAGAGACCGGAAGAATAAAGTTCTAGATGTGGTTCCTGTACAGATGACGTCTACCAGGTCCCAGGGACAGCTGGACCCATGGATGGAGCAAGATTCAGCCGATCAAAAGGTTCCCACTTCTAGATGACTGACTCCCTCAATCATGTCCAAAAAGAAAGTGAGGCAATGAGTCCTTATTTTTCTATCGGTAAGGCCGGGACTACCAAATCCCAACTCGTTGAAGTAAAGTCTTATAGAGACACCGGGAGCTACCTAACTTTGTTGAGGGAAGGTGTTCTCTCTTTGAATAACTCGACCTATACCAAGATAGATGTGCTTTTAGAGGCATATGGGGGGCCCGTGTCTGGGGGCCCCCTCCATAAAATATACTTAAAAAATAGGTTTTTTGATGGTATCCCAGTGGTGGTTTATAAAAAAGGGAAATTTTCCCCCTTTTAAGTCAGTAAAACCTATTTGGGTCGGATAAAAATTGGGCATGGGGGGGGGGACTAAAAAAGTACCTCTCGTCATAGAAAAATCCCTCGTTTGAAATTTTTGCCCTTGTAGGTTTGCAAGGAGGGCCCAAATTTTATTTCCTCTCCCCCGTATTTTACGAGACCATGGCAAAGCCCCGTTCCCCTCCCTTGGGGTTTTTTTGAGCAATAATCCCTCTGATTGGGGCCGGGGAACTTTTGGGTTTGGCGAAGTTTCACATGCCAGAAGTAAAGATAAGTTACCGAATTTTTTAATCAGATCTAACGGCCTTGCGGTTTTAAGGATTTTAACCCAAGAAAATTTGACCAAGAAAGCGAAAAGGGCTCTAATTTGGAGGGAGGAAAGGGGAAATAGCCATTACAAAAAACTAAAGGCGGCGAGGGAAAAAGTTTGCTTCAATTATATTTAATGGTCTTCTTAGGGGGAAAAATTTCCCTACGACAACTCCCCCAGGTTTTAAATTTTTATGTGTACGAAAAGGTCCGGTTTTTTACCGGGAAGTTTCCGAATCGGGCCCTCTGGAAGGGGCCCCCAAAATAGTCCAAGGGTGGGCCCTCGGGGGAAAGGGAAAAGGGACACTGAGAAAGTTGTCTCGATATTTTTTCGGGCCCAAAAGATGAAAGGGGGACGGTGGTGGGAGTACCTTCAAAAATTCCCCGATTTGCCAAAAAAAATGGGTTTTAAACCGCACAGACCCGCCACCTGCTCCCCTCTTTTCCTATTGCAGTAGAAAGAAAACCCTTTTTACTCGTTTGATAATCGTTTGATGTGGGCCCCCCCCTTTCCCAAAAAAACCGGGTTTGGGTAATAAACCCCCCTTTGCAGACTTTAAGGATATTCCCACCAGATATCCTAAACTTTTTCCTTTTAAGAAAAAAAAAATTTGCTCGAGCTATAGTAAGGGTTTCTAATTGGGTTTTCATTTCCCGGGTGGGGTTGCCCCCCGGGAAATTAAATTTAAAGCCCAGGGCTTTTTTTTACTTCCAAAGTTTTCCCGAAAAAAGGGCCATTATCTAGCTCGGTATTAGACCCTTACTCTCTACGGTTAAATAGACCTAAAACCCAGGGGGCCTTGGGGAGAAAATTTCACCGATTTTTTAAATTTTCATGTTTGCATCCCTTATTGTGAGCGTTTTTAAAAGGATTGGGTGGGGGAAATCCTTTTTCCCCTCCTCGCCAGGGAGAGTGAGCAGAGGGGTTTGGGGTACAGTCCCTTTGAGTTTAATATATGGCATGGGGTTTACGAGGACCTTTGGCCGTGAAAAAGGGAAAGGGTATGGCCCCCGGAAAGGGGCCCGACCCAAACCTTTGTATTTACCCGCCATTTTTAAAATGAAGGGAGAATTTGTCCTTCCCCGGAGGAGCCGGGCTTCAGAAAATATAGCAAAAAACTCAGCTAAAAATGAAGCCCTTTTCCCGATAAAAAGGGCTGCTCTACGCTCGTTTCAATTTAGGGGAAAAATTTTTTTTAGCTCAAAAAATTGGCCCGGGAAATACGCTGCACCCCAGGTTAAAAGCCCCATGGAGATAGGGGAGGAAACTGGTGGGGTTTAAATTACTTAGTTCGATCCAGGTAAAAGGAAGCCCAACCATACCTCCCATGTAAATCAGTTGAAAAGGTTATTATGGGGGAACATCCCCCACTATTCCATTCTACCAAAAGAAGAGGAAAACTTGCCTTACAGATTTTTTTCTAGAGGGGAAAAGAAGTGGTCTAAAAAATTCAGAAGTGTTGAGCGTTTTGGACGTTTTTAGGTAATTTTGGGTTTGGCCCAACCCTAGAAAGATTAAAGAGTTGCTACTGGTATTCAATTTTATCGGAGAGGGCCCCCCCAAACCCTTTTCCCTTTGGGGGGACACATGATGTGGATGTAAAAGGGTTTGTCTCCCAATTTCAAGCAACCCCCGTATCAAAACGACCCCATTTTAAAATTTTTTTAAGGGCAATTGGGAGAGGAAAGATTTTCTGTTAACTCAGGGTTTTGATCGAATGCAGCAAAAGTTTTGGGGGCTTCGCCCTGTGTCCTCGTGGCTAAAGAGAGGGAAATCTTACCGTATGTGTAAGATTTAAACCGGGGAAAGGGAAAAATCCGTCCCTTTCCCCGAAAAGGGTATCCTCTACCAGGGGGGAACGATTTAAAAGAAAAAAGTCTCTGGGGGGTAAATATGTGAGTTGGGCTAGACCTGGGTTTCGAGGTTTTTACCAAGTCCACTGGGTCAACCCGGGCCCCAAAAGGTTAGGGGTTTTTTGGGGGTTTGGCTATTTAACTATTTAGTTATGCCCTTCGGCCTCTGTTAAGCGGGCGTCTACGTTTCAGGGCTGATGAAAAAGTCTAAAATTATTTAGCTGGAAGGGGGTGGAAGCCTTTTTTGGACGATTTTGTGGTGATAAGTGAAAAAGTGGGGACAGCATGTGTCTCGGCTAAAAAGCACTTCCCCGAAAAAAAAAAATTTGGGAAGGAAAACAATTTTACGGTTAATTTGCCAAGTGTGGGGTTTTGGGGGAAAAACCCCAATAAAATATCTAGGCTTCCCGTATCGGCCAAGGAACGTAGCACCTCTTTAAAGTAAGATCAAAAACCATTTCAGGGAAATTCCCCTTCCTCGGGGCAGAAAAGGAGTAAAAAAGATTTCTAGGGTGGCAGGCCCACTACCGCCCCGGGTTTTGCCCCAACTTCTCTCAGGTGGCAGCTCCCCCGTTTTAAAAATTTAAACCCGTTCTAAAGTTAAATTTTTGGGTGGACCTCAGAATGTGACTGGCTTTTAGCAAATTTTAAACGATTACTTGAATCGTCACCAAAATTTTTTTACAAAAATCCAAAAAATTTTAAGTCCCCTTTTCTTTGCAAAGTAGATGCCCGTTTGCTATTTCTGTGGAGCAGTTCTTGCTAAAAACCCTCATCCTTTCCCCAAAATTCTTCAAACCTATTTGTATTTTTTTTGGCCCCCTTTTTAAAGTCCCACCAGGGTTAAAAATTTTGCAACGGTAGAAGGGAAAATAGGCCCTTTGCTTTACTGTTGTCTTTAGAGCACTTCGGGAAATTTTTCCTGGGCACTACTCCCCTCAAAATTTAGTCAATTTAGACCATAACCCCCTTTTTCCTTTATTAATACTATGAGCCCAAGAATGCCCGGGGTTCAGGGGATGGGGCTCTTCGGGAATTTAAACCCCTTTTTTAAAAAAGTATTAACCCCTTTGGGCCCGGAAAAACGTAATTTCTGACGCTCTGCCCCCCCCTTAAAAGGGTTTTGTCAGATTTCCCTTTTTTTTTTTTTTTTTCCCTTTTTTAAAAAATTTAAAATTTGGGTTTTTTTGTTTTTTTTTTTTGACTTTTGCCATCAACAGTAAGAAGAATTTTCTTTTTAACAAAAAAAAAAGGTCCCCCTTTTGGGGGGAGAAACCAAAGGGTTTTCAGTCTGGCAGAAGCTGAGAATATACACTGCTTTGGCCATGTTTCCTGTTTTTGTTCCCATGACCCCTTTCCCCCGTTCTGACGCGCCCGAGGTCAAAATACTGTGTTTTTTACCTCTGAGATGGGCAAAGATTAAAAATTCCCTTTCCCGACTCCCGCTTAAGGGGTGACCCTGGGAAAATATTTTTTTTTTTTTTAAGGACGTTTTCTTTGCCCAAATTTCCAGGGATATATAGTATAAAAATGGAGGCTTGTGTGGGCCCGGTTTTGAGTTGAAGTCTGTTGGTGCGGAAGTTTAAGGGCGTACGGGGGGAGTGTTACGCCCTTTGTGCATTTTTTAAGAAGGGTCAATTGATTTTGTGTGGTTAAAATTTCGGCTTTTTTACTTAGTATTATATTACTGGTACCTTTATTCGTAGCTAAAAAAAAAAGGGTCCTAGTTTTATAATATTATTGGCCCTGAATTATTGATTTTTTTCGTAAAATGTTTTTTTGTTTATATGTTGAATTGCCTTGTGGTCGTTTATGCTTTTCCCAAAATCACTCATTCCCAGGTTTAGTCAAACTAGGGGGGTTTTATTTTAGCAGTTCATTCTCCCTCCCCGGGAGGAAGGAAAGGACCCCAAACCACGGGGCTCCCTTATTTCTTGTTGCAGTTCCGGAGAAAATTTGAACCAGGATTCTTTGGTTTTAACCAAGGTTTTTTTGGATTACTTCAGTAAGGAATACTTGAAAGGGGTTTCGTCTTTTTGCCGTCAGCTTTTAATTGAAGCAATACACCCCGTTTGTGTTCTCCAAAATATTTAAAGTTCATGTTTGGGGCTCGAACCCGTTTCCCAGCTGTAGTGTGAATTTAAATTTATTGAGGGAAATGGTAAAGGTTTCCCTCTCTTTGCAATTTTATTGAAACTTTTACTTTGTTTTTGAAAAATACAGTGATTGGTATATTTGGAAATTTTTAAAAAAAGGTTTTAAACCCAAAATTTTTTCAAAATTTTTTAAAAATTTCCCAAGTGAATCTATAAGCTTTTTATTATACTGAATAAAAACCAGATAAAAAAATTATAGGGAAAAATTTTTTCCTTATATTTGTATGTGTATTGAAAAGGTAAGAAGACCCGAGTGGATCTTCACCTGTTGTTACTAACGGGTCTCCTCTCTGAAAAGAAAGACTCACTTCATAACAGGTGTTATGAAGTATTTTTTCATTCATACATTTGTTAGAAAGTGGAAGAGTCTGATGTAGTGTAGACCAGTGCAATACATAGCTTTAAGAAGAAGTATGATAAAAGCCTTGGAGCAGGGAGACAGTGGACCTAGTGGCGACCAGTGAATAGGCGCAGCCAGGAGCTATGACTCTACCCCTGCCACCACAATTTGTTGAGTACATTTAGTTATGTACACACACACACACACACCTACTGTCACAAACCTACTGGAGTTTTATGACAAGGTGACAGAAGTAAGACAAGAGAGAGAAAGGTGGATAGACTGCATTTTCTTGGACTGCAAGAAGGCCTTCGACACAGTTCCTCACAAGAGGTTACTGCAAAAGCTAGAGGATCAGGCACACATAACAGGAAAGGCACTGCAATGGATCAGAGAATACCTGACAGGGAGGAAACAACGAGTCATGGTACGTGACGAGGTGTCAAAGTGGGCGCCTATGACAAGCGGGGTTCCACAGGGGTCAGTTCTAGGACCTGTGCTGTTTTATGTATATGTGAACGACATAACGGAAGGGATAGACTCAGAAGTGTCCTTGTTTGCAGATGATGTGAAGTTAATGAGGAGAATCAAATCGGTCGAGGATTAGGCAGGACTACAAAGAGACCTGGACACGCTACAAGCCTGGTCCAGCAACTGGCTCCTTGAGTTTAACCCAGCCAAATGCAAAGTCATGAAGATTGGGGAAGGGCAAAGAAGACCGCAGACACAGCATAGTCTAGGTGGCCAAAGACTGCAAACCTCACTCATGGAAAAAAGATCTTGGGGGTGAGTATAACACCGAGCACATCTCCTGAGGCGCACATCAATCAGATAACTGCTGCAGCGTACGGGCGTCTGGCAAACCTAAGGATAGCGTTCCGATGCCTCAGTAAGGAATCGTTCAAGACTCTGTACACCAATTACGTCAGGGCCATACTGGAGTATGCAGCACCAGTTTGGAATCCACACCTGATCAAGCACGTCAAGAAATTAGAGAAGGTGCAAAGGTTTGCAACAAGGCTATTCCCAGAGCTAAGGGAATTGTCCTACAAAAAAAGGTTAAGGAAAATCGGCCTGACGACACTGGAGGACAGGAGGGTCAGGGGAGACATAACGACATATAAAATACGGCGCGTAATAGGCAAGGTGGACAAAGACGGAATGTTCCGGAGATGGGACACAGAAACAGGACCCTGTACACCGTGTACGTTAGGCCCATATTAGAGTATGCGGCACCAGTTTGGAACCCACACCTAGCCAAGCATGTAAAGAAACTAGAGAAAGTGCAAAGGTTTGCAACAAGACTAGTCCCAGGGTTAAGAGGTATGTCCTATGAGGAGAGGTTAAGGGAAATCAACCTGACGACACTGGAGGACAGGAGAGATAGGGGGAACATGATAACGACTTACAAAATACTGAGAGGAATTGACAAGGTGGACAAAGACAGGATGTTCCAGAGACTGGACACAGCAACACGGGGACACAGTTGGAAGCTGAAGACACAGATGAATCAAAGGGATGTTAGGAAGTATTTCTTCAGCCACAGAGTAGTCAGGAAGTGGAATAGTTTGGGAAGCGATGTAGTGGAGGCAGGATCCATACATAGCTTTAAGCAGAGGTACGATAAAGCTCATGGTTCAGGGAGAGTGACCTAGTAGCGACCAGTGAAGAGGCGGGGCCAGGAGCTTGGACTCGACCCCTGCAACCTCAACTAGGTGAACTAGGTGAGTACACACACACACAGGAGAGATAGGGGGGACATGATAACGACATACAAAATACTGAGAGGTATAGACAAAGTGGACAAAGGATGTTCCAGAGATGGGACACAGCAACAAGGGGACACAGTTGGAAGTTGAAGACACAGATGAATCACAGGGATGTTTTTAAGTATTTCTTCAGCCACAGAGTAGTCAGGAAGTGGAATAGTTTGGGAAGCGATGTAGTGGAGGCAGGATCCATACATAGCTTTAAGCAGAGGAACGATGAAGCTCAACGTTCAGGGAGAGTGACCTAGTAGCGACCAGTGAAGAGGCGGGGCCAGGAGCTTGGACTCGACCTCTGCAACCTCAACTAGGTGAGTACAACTAGGTGAGTACACACACACACACACACACACACACACACACACACCACACACACACACATATACACACACAAAGACAGGCAACACACACACACACACAAAGACAGGCAACACACACACACACATATACAGGCAACACTCACACACATGAACAGGTAACACACACACAAATGAACAGGTAACACACACACACACACACACAGACACACACACACAAACAAACACACACACACACACACACACACAAGTGGAATAGTTTTGGAAGCAATGTAGTGGAGGCACGATCCATACATAGCTTTAAGCAGAGGTATGATAAAGCTCACGGCTCAGGGAGAGTGACCTAGTAGCGATCAGTGAAGAGGCGGGGGCCAGGAGCTCGGACTCGACCCCCGCAACCTCAACTAGGTGAGTACACACCGCCAAATGCAAAGTCATGAAGATTGGGGAAGGGCAAAGAAGACCGCAGACACAATATAGTTTAGATGGCCAAAGTCTGCAAACCTCACTCAAGGAAAAAGATCTGGGGGTGAGTATAACACCGAGCATATCTCCTGAGGCGCACATCATTCAGATAACTGCTGCAGCATACGGGCGCCTGGCAAACCTACGGATAGCGTTCCGATACCTCAGTAAGGAGTCGTTCAAGACTCTGTATACCATTTACGTCAGGCCCATACTGGAGTATGCAGCACCAGTTTGGAATCCACATCTAGTCAAGCACGTCAAGAAATTAGAGAAAGTGCAAAGGTTTGCAACAAGACTAGTCACAGAGCTACGGGGATTGTCCTACGAAGAAAGGTTGAGGGAAATCGGCCTGACGACACTGGAGGCCAGGAGGGTCAGGGGAGACATGATAACGACATATAAAATACTGCGCGGAATAGACGAGGTGGACAAACACGGGATGTTCCGGAGATGGGACACAGAAACAAGACGTCACAATTGGAAGTTGAAGACTCAGATGAATCAAAGGATGTTAGGAAGTATTTCTTCAGTCACAGAGTTGTCAGGCAGTGGAATAGCCTAGAAAGTGACGTAGTGGAGGCGGGAACCATACATAGTTTTAAGACGAGGTTTGATAAAGCTCATGGAGCAGGGAGAGAGAGGACCTAGTAGCAACCGGTGAAGAGGTGGGGCCAGGAGCAATGAATCGACCCCTGCGACCACAAATAGGCGAGTACAAATAGGTGTACACACACACACACACACACACACACACACACATGGACGGTAAGAACTTATAATTTCATATGCGTCAGCTCTAATTACGTCTTTGTTAATTACGCTATAATTTTCTCTAAACATACCTTTTCTTCCCCACAGCCCTTTACTTATGTAGATAACGTTCCTATACTGGTATGTGACCCACCACTCCCATGGTAACCTTCCTATACTAGTGTGACCCACAACTCCCATGGTAATCTTCCTATACTAGTGTGTGACCCACCACTCCCATGGTAACCTTCCTATACTAGTGTGTGACCCACCACTCCCATGGTAACCTTCCTACACTAGTGTGACCCACCACTCCCATGGTAATCTTCCTATACTAGTGTGTGACCCACCACTCCCATGGTAACCTTCCTATACTGGTGTGTGACCCACCACTCCCATGGTAACCTTCCTATACTAGTGTGTGACCCACTACTCCCATGGTAATCTTCCTATACTAGTGTGTGACCCACCACTCCAATGTTAACCTTCCTATACTAGTGTGTGACCCACCACTCCCATGGCAACCTTCCTATACTAGTGTGTGACCCACCACTCCCATGGTAATCTTCCTATACTAGTGTGTGACCCACCACTCCCATGGTAACCTTCCTATACTAGTGTGTGACCCACCACTCCAATGTTAACCTTCCTATACTAGTGTGTGACCCACCACTGCCATGTTGACCATCCTATACTGGCATGTGACCCACCACTCCCATGGTAACCTTCCTATACTAGTGTGTGACCCACCACTCCCATGGTAATCTTCCTATACTAGTGTGTGACCCACCACTCCCATGGTAATCTTCCTATACTAGTGTGTGGCCCACGACTCCTATGGTAACCTTCCTATACTAGTGTGTGACCCACCACTCCCATGGTAACCTTCCTATACTAGTGTGTGACCCACCACTCCCATGGTAACCTTCCTATACTAGTGTGTGACCCACGACTCCCATGGTAATCTTCCTATACTAGTGTGTGACCCACCACCCCCATGTTAACCTTCCTATACTTGTGTGTGACCCACCACTCCAATGTTAACCTTCCTATACTGGTGTGTGACCCACCACTGCCATGTTGACCATCCTATACTGGCATGTGACCCATCACTCCCATGGTAACCTTCATATGCTAGTGTGTGACCCACCACTCCAATGGTAACCTTCATATGCTAGTGTGACCCACCACTCCAATGGTAACCTTCCTATACTAGTGTGTAACCCACGACTCCAATGTTAACCTTCCTATACTGGTGTGTTACCCACCACTCCCATCTTGACCTACCTATACAAGTGTGTGACCCACCACTCTCATGGTAACCTTCGTATGCTAGTGTGTGACCCACCACTCCAATGTTAACCTTCCTATACTGGTATGTGACCCACCACTCCTATGGTAACCTTCCTATACTGGTGTGTGACCCACAACTCCCATGGTATCCTTCCTATACTGGTGTGTGACCCACCACCCCAATGTTGACCTTCCTATACTAGTGTGTGACCCACCACTCCCATGTTAACCTTCCTATACTGGAGTGTGACCCACCACTGCCATGTTTCCCTTCATATACTGGTGTGTGACCCACCACTCCCATGTTAACCTTCCTATACTGGTGTGTGACCCACCACTCCCATGTTAAACTTCCTATACTGGTGTGTGACCCACCACTCCCTTGTTAACCTTCTTTTACTGGTGTGTGACCCACCACTCCTATGTTAAACTTCCTATACTGGTGTGACCCACCACTCCCATGTTAAACTTCCTATACTGGTGTGTGACCCACCACTCCCTTAACCTTCTTTTACTGGTGTGTGATCCACCACTCCCATGGTAACCTTCCTATACTATTGTGTGACCCACCACTCCCATGTTAACCTTCCTGTACAGGCGTGTGACCCACCACTCCCATGTTAACCTTCCTATAAAGGCGTGTGACCCACCATTCCCATGTTAACCTTCCAGTACTGGTGTGTGACACACCACTACAATGTTAACCTTCCTATACTGGTGTGTGACCCACCACTCCCTTGTTAACCTTCCTTTACTGGTGTGTGACCCACCACTCCCATGTTAACCTTCCAGTACTGGTGTGTGACCCACCACTCCCATGGTAACCCTCCTACACTAGTGTGTGACCCACCACTCCCATGTTAAGGGGGCAGTAGGGCAAAATCTGTAACTCTGTTGTTTACTGTCCGATTTTCTCCAGTTTTGGTACACAAGACAAAGTCGTTTCACTCTTTCTTGAAAATATTTATCAAAAATATACCTCAAACAACAACTGAGAAATGACTGATTTACTGAAAATGCCCTTGTGTCCAAACTTTCTCTTATATGGGACTACGCAAGGTTGTTTGGACACTTGTTGCCGAGAGAACAATGCTTATACTAATATTCGTTGAGCCCTTTTCTCTAAATAAACTTATCTTTATTTCACAAAAAAATAAAGTTTGTTAGTTCCTGGAATATTGCAAAAAAATCTGCCCTTTACTCCCACGTAACTCCAAAGTATTTGGAATATTTCCAAAATTTGGTCACAGAAAAACGGAGAAATCATTATTCTACAACTTTTGTGAGCATTATAAGAACATAAGAACGAAGGAACACTGCAGAAGGCCTACTGGCCCATGCGAGGCAGGTCCAAGTCTCCTACCGGCTTAAGCCAAAGCACCCAACCTAGTCAGGTCAGGTCACATTGACTTAAGGGAGGAACACGGCAACCGACCTGTTAGCACAAGCTATCAGGTCTAACTCACACCCACCCACATCTACTCATGTATTTATCCAACCTATTTTTAAAGCTACACAACGTTCTGGCCTCTATAACGGTACTTGGGAGTTTGTTCCACTCATCCACAACTCTATTACCAAACCAGTACTTTCCTATATCCTTCCTGAATCTGAATTTTTTCCAACTTAAAACCATTGCTGCGAGTCCTGTCTAGGCTAGATATTTTCAGCACACTATTTACATCCCCTTTATTTATTCCTGTCTTCCATTTATACACCTCAATCATATCCCCCCTAATTCTACGTCTTTCTAGAGAGTGCAGTTTCAGGGCCCTTAGTCTATCCTCATAGGGAAGGTTTCTGATACATGGGATCAACTTTGTCATCCTCCTTTGTACATTTTCCAGAGAATTTATATCCATTCTGTAATACGGTGACCAAAACTGTGCAGCATAATCTAAATGAGGCCTAACCAAGGATGTATAGAGTTGAAGAACAACCTGAGGACTCCTATTATTTATGCTTCTTGATATGAAGCCAAGGATTCTATTAGCTTTATTGCGAACACTTATGCACTGTTGTCTTGGTTTCAGATTACTGCTAACCAGAACTCCTAAATCTTTTTCGCAATCCGTAATATTAAGATCTACATTATTTAGTTTATATGTGGCATGGTTATTGTCCTGTCCAACATTTAGAACTTTGCATTTGTCTATATTAAACTGCATCTGCCACTTCTCCGACCACTGCATCAGTCTATTCAAATCTTCCTGGAGTGCTCGAATGTCCTCGTCAGAATGAATTCGACGGCCTATTTTGGTGTCATCGGCAAACTTGCCGATGTCGCTCTTTATGCCCTCATCTATGTCGTTTATGTAGATTGTGAACAGCAGGGGGCCCAACACTGACCCCTGTGGAACACCGCTCGTGACGCTTCCCCACTCTGATTTCTCCCCATTTATGCAAACTCTCTGCTGCCTATTTGTCAACCATGCCTCTATCCGGGAAAAAAATTTTTCTCCTCCTATTCCATGTGCTTTAATTTTCCTCAATAGCTCTGATGTGGGACCCTGTCAAAAGCCTTACTGAATCCATATACACAATATCATATTCATTACCATGATCTACCTCCTCAAATACCTTAGTGAAAAAAATTTAATAAATTCGTAAGGCGGGAAAACGCCCCTTTGTAAAACCATGCTGAGATTCGTTGATTAATTTATGCTTTTCAAGATGGCTACGAACTGCCTCGGCAATTATTGATTCCATAAATTTTCCCACTATGGAGGTTAGGCTTATTGGTCTATAGTTCGAAGCTAAGGACCTGTCACCTGTTTTGAAAATAGGTATCACATTTGCCATTTTCCACTTATCTGGCACCATGCCAGTTTGTAGTGATATGTTGAAAAGATTAGCCAAAGGTGTGCTAAGCCCCTTTCTTTACATTCCTTTAGAACCCTTGCATACAGTTCATCAGGGCCTGGGGATTGTTAGGTTTTAATTTATCTATTTGCCTAAGGACCATGTCACTTGTGACCCTAATAGTGCACAGTTTATTATCGTCCTGTTCTACATAATTTTCATTACTGGAATATCACTGGTATCCTCCTGTGTAAAAACTGAGAGGAAGTATGTGTTAAAAATTCTACACATTTCCTTATCACTGTCAGTGAGCTGACCCGAGGAACTTTTGAGTGGGCCTATCTTGTCCCTGATCTTACTTCTGTATACCTGAAAGAATCCTTTTGGGGTTAGTCTTCGATTCTTTTGCAACTTTAACCTCATAATATCTTTTGCTTTTCTAATTCCCTTTTTTATTTCTCTCTTTTAACTGAATATATCGATTTCTTAATTGCGCCTCTCCTCTTTTGATTTGCCTATATATGCCTCTCTTTTGACCAATCAGATATTTTAATCTATTGTTCATCCATTTAGGATCATTTTTGTTTGATCTGTTTTCCCTATTTGGAACATAATTTGACTGAGCAGCTAGAACTATGCCTGGAAAGCATCATATCGGCAACCATCACCACCTACCTGACCCTTAGTCAGGTCATTCCAGTTCAGCCCACCTAAGTAATTTTTCAGTCCTATGAAATCAGCCAAGCGAAAGTCAGGGACGGAGACTTGATTGCCATTATTAGGGGAATTCCATGATATATTAAAACTGAGTGATTTGTGATCACTCTCCCCAAGCTCATCATTAACCTCAAGATTATTAATTAGTGTTTCCCTACTGGCAAGAACCAAGTCAAGGAGGTTATTTCCCCTAGTTGGCTCTGTCACAAAATGTTTTAAAAAACAATCCTGGATCGTATCAAGAAAGTCACCCGACTCTAAATTTCCTGTCAAATTGCTCCAGTCAATCTGTCTATAGTTGAAATCTCCCATTAGCACAACATTTTCGTATGTAGAAAGCCTTACGAATTTCGTCCCATAGAAGTTTACTGCACTCCCTATCAAGATTTGGGGCCCTGTAAATCACACCAAAATTAGTTTTTCTCGGCCCTCGAGAAGCTGTAACCAAACAGATTCAGTGGCTGACGCTTCTAATTTAATATCTTGTCTAACACAACAATTTAAAAATTGTCTCTGACATACATCGCTACTCCACCACCTTTCCTGTTGACCCTGTCAGTGTGGAATAATTTATAGCCTTGTATGTGACATTCAGAGGGCATCTCTCTATCTTTCAGATTGAGCCAGGTCTCTGTTATAGCAATAATATCTATGTTTCCTGCACTTGCAATTAATCTTAGCTCATCTATCTTATTTCTAACACTCCTGCTATTAGTATAGTAAACCTTAAGGGAGCTAGTCCCTTGCTGCCCTCTGCTGTCCCCCTTTGTTTGCCCATTTAATTCAGTAATAAAGCGAGAAGTTTGGACATTAGGTGAATAAGTTACTTCCGAGATATCGGCCGGGAGCGCCGGCAGGCCCCCGTCTCAAAAAAAAAAAAAAAAAAAAAAAAAAAAAAAAAAAAAAAAAAAATCGCGAAAATCGCGTTTGTTTGGGTGTATTTCTTAGTAAACTGATGTTCTAGTGCAGTTAGCCTCTAAACACCGTTTTCTCTTACTCAGAGACGACAGGGTGACCAGTTACACTTTTATATCGAAATATTCCCGATAATCTCTGGGCCATATTATGGCCTATTTTATTCAGTCTAGGGTATATAACATGTTTGTATGTTATTTAGAGTGTTTATTATATCATATTAGATCAATTCTGATAGACAAATAAGCCGTAGAGTTGATATATAAGCTGATATAAGCGTAATAATGGGCGATTCCTGGCTGGCACCTCAGGCGCGGGAACACTGCCGAGCGTTTCCATCTGGTTCCCAGCTGTCACTCAGTCTGCGGATAAGTCCCGCCTACTGTTTTATGATGCCAAATAGTCAGTTATTATATTAGAAAGAATAATGCAAGAAAAGGCGATAAAAAACAAGGAAACAACTCCGAAATATATATGGGCCGTGAGCAGACTCGGTACTAACATCGCCGTCACCATACCTGATATAAATGACTATAATTTCTTGTAGAAACGTCGTAGAACATTCATTCTGGTACCATTGTAGTGCCAAAGTGTTGAGCTATTTTTCAGTATATATAACTCAATTTCCATATTTTTTCGATTTTTCGGTGAGCGCGCGCGGAAATTTGCCCTACTGCCCCTTCCTATACTGGCGTGTGACTCACCACCCCATGTTAACCTTCCTATACTGGTGTGTGACCCACAACTCCCATGTTAACCTTCCTATTCTGGTGTGTGATACACAACTCCCATGTTCTCCACACCACTAACACCCACCACTTCCCCACACCACTAACACCAACCACTTCCCCACACCACTAAGACCCACCACTTCCCCACACCACTAAGACCCACCACTTCCCCACACCACTAACACCCACCACTTCCCACACCACTAAGACCCACTTCTTCCCCACACCACTAAGATCCCACTTCTTCCCCACACCACTAAGACCCACTTCTTCCCCACACCACTAAGACCCACCACTTCCCCACACCACTAACACCCACTTCTTCCCCACACCACTAACACCAACCACTTCCCCACACCACTAAGACCCACTTCTTCCCCACACCACTAAGACCCACCACTTCTCCACACCACTAACACCCACCACTTCCCCACACCACTAAGACCCACCACTTTCCACACCTCTAAGACCCACCACTTCCCCCACACCACTAGCACCCACCACTTTCCCCACACTACTAACACCTTCTACTCCCACACAGAGGCACACGCAGAGATCGTGGGGGGACCTGAGAGGTACATCCACCACGGGTCGTCGTTGATGCTGGTGTGTTTACTTAATAGCGCCACAGAACCTCCAGTCTGTTTTCTGGTACCGAGGCGAGAGAATGATCAACTATGACAAGTAATTACTAGTTTATAATTACCTTAGTGTAGCTGCAGTCACAACTATAGTCGCTATATTTCTTACCGTATATTGTTTTTTAAGTCATTCCAACATCCCCAATGAAAAGTCGGGCTGCCTTGAGTATGGTAAGTGACAATGCAGTAAGTGTTAGAGGCCCAAGACTGTTCAAGTGCCTTCCAGCATGCATAAGGGGGCTTACCAATAGACTCCCGGCTGTCTTCAAGAGAGAGCTGGAAAGGCATCTCAAGTCGGTTTACATGCAACCGGTAGCAACAGTCTGGTTGATCAGGCCCTGACACACCACGAGTTCCTGGTGATGGACCAGGCAGCGGGGGAGTTGACCCCTGAGTGCCCTCCAGGTGTGATGAATGGTTTGAAAAACCGACAAGTTGAAGATTGAGACACTTATGCAACAAAAGATTCCCATATGTTGCATAAGTGTGTCAATCTTCACCCTCCAGGTATACTCCTGGTATTCCAATAATTTACTATGCCGTGATGAATAAATGTAGTATCTCTGCCCCACATTTATTTTCTCAATTTACAACATAGGCTTCCTGTTACTTGTGTTTATTAAGAAAAACTCGTTTATCTATTCGTTTATGTGTTTTTATGTGAGTTTATCTTATCTTCCGTCTTCCTTAACTCGGTCTATTCTGTGTTTTCAGCCTTCGTTAAAACTTTTTCTTTATCCTTGTTAGTCATTTACACCTTCTTACACCTTCTCACACCTTCTTACACTTTCTTACACCTTCTCACACCTTCTTACACCTTCTTACACTTTCTTACACCTTCTCACACCTTCTTACACCTTCTCACACCTTCTTACACCTTCTCACACCTTCTCACACCTTCTTACACCTTCTTACACCTTCTTACACCTTCTTACACCTTCTTATTTATCAAAATGTTTCTTCATGTTTTAGGACAACATATTCACTACATTTCTCAGTTTTAATCTAAATTATTAATATATTCAGAATTCTTCAAGATAGCAGTTGAGTTCTTGAGGAACTCATTTCGTTGATATGATCTTCAGGGGATATTTTTGTGTCATTCATCCCCTCAAGGGAGGTTCCTTGACGCTGGTGAGGGGCTCTTGATCTACGGAACTGGATCTGTGCTCCAGTTCCCTGAAATGAGTCTGAGTACCTTCCACCCCCCCCCCCCACACACAGGCGCTAAATAATCCTGCGGGTTTAGCGCTCCCCTATGATTTTAATTTAGTAATAATTTGTTCCTCATGCATAAACTCTTTCTCTGATACTTTCAATATTTCCTCACGAAATTTTAAAATCCTTCTTCCAGTACATGACAAGTCATTAAATCTCATCTCCTTCACGTCCTCAAGTTATCTTAGTTATCTTCTTATCTTGAGGTCCGGGGTTCGAATCTCCTCCGGTAAGGCTGGAAAACATTAGGGACGTGTTTCCATAAGACACCTGTTGTCCCTGTCCCTGTCCCTGTTCACCCATCAGTTTAAAATGGCCACCTGAGTGTTAGTGGACTGGTGTGGGTCGCATCCTGGGACAAAACTGACCTAATTTACCAGAAATACTCAGCATAACAAGCGGCTTTCTATAAAGTAGTATGTCAATGATGTCAGCTATGGTCTGTATACGATGAAAATCTAGACACAATGACTCCAACTTCCAAAAAGGTTATCTTCAAGGCATCATCTCGGCGGCCATCTCAACACGCAGCTCCCCAGTCATACCTCGACGTTACATCAATGCACTCAAAGGTTTAGCAGAAGACACGACCATCAGGGTCACCACCGCTGATAAAGGAGGTGTTGTTATCATGAACACTGACGATTACAGGAACAAAATGCTCAATCTACTTAATGACCCAGATACCTACAAGTGGACAACCTTACTAAAACTTTTCTTCAAAGGACTCGCCGCAATCTGAGGGACTCAGAACAAGGGAAGAAACTTCTGCACACCATACCCAGCAACCTTAGACCTGCCAGAATGTACGGCCTGCCAAAAACTCACAAGCCTGGTATCCCATTGAGGCCCATATCTTCGGGAATAGGCAGTGCTCCCCACCAACTCTCAGGAATTTTCACAAAACACCTCTCTAAACTCTTGGGCATTACCAGTCCAGCACATCTCAAACACTCGGGTGATCTTAATCGCATTCGGAACATCAACATCAGGAACAAGAAACTTTCCAGCCTTGACGTGACTTCCCTATTCACCAAAGTACCTACTACACAAGTCATCGATCTCTAGCGCAGGAAAATTGACGATTCACTTGATCTTCCCATTCCAGCCAGCGATTTCATCTATCTTGATAAATTAGACACATGTGCAACTCTTGGGTATCTTTATTGAGGAAAAGTTTCGCCACACAGTGGCTTCATCAGTCCATACGTAGGAGAAACTTGAAGAACAGGAGGAGAATGAGGTAATCAGTCCCTCAACCTTGAGTCGATGTGTTCAGTCCATCAATCTTGATTAGAATACGGCATATCAGCGGAGAAAGCTTATAAACCGTATGGCAGGAGAGGTGCAGCAGTCATAGGTCGTGTCACATTTGTCACAAATCTGTCAGACACTGCAACTTCTTGGGATCTTAATGCTTAGGAATTCTTCGCTTGCCTAATTCTTGGGCACGACCTACTTCCACATTGAACAAATGTGACACGACCTATGACTGCTGCACCTCTCCTGCCATACGGTTTATAAGCTGCTTCTCCGCTGATATGCCGTATTCTATTCAAGATTGATGGACTGAACACATCGACTCAAGGTTGAGGGACTGATTACCTCATTCTCCTCCTGTTCTTCCTCCTGTTCTTCAAGTTTCTCCTACGTATGGACTGATGAAGCCACTGTGTGGCGAAACGTTTCCTCAATAAAGATACTCAAGAGTTGCACATGTGTCTAATTTATCAACATGTCGGTTCTCGGAACCATTCATCTACAAATCTGTCAGACACTGCAACTTCTTGGGATCTTAATACTTAGGAATTCTTCGCTTGCCTAATTCTTGGGCACGACCTACTTTCACATTGAACAAATGTGACACGACCTATGACTGCTGCACCTCTCCTGCCATACGGTTTATAAGCTGCTTCTCCGCTGATATGCCGTATTCTATTCAAGATTGATGGACTGAACACATCGACTCAAGGTTGAGGGACTGATTACCTCATTCTCCTCCTGTTCTTCAAGTTTCTCCTACGTATGGACTGATGAAGCCACTGTGTGGCGAGAAATTTCCTCAATAAAGATACCCAAGAGTTGCACATGTGTCTAATTTATCAACATGTCGGTTCTCGGAACCATTCATCTACAAATTCATCTATCTTGTTGAATTGTGTTGAATTTACGTGTTTCTCTTTCGAAAATCACCTCTTTCAGCAGACTTTTGGACTACCCATGGGTTCGCCACTCAGTGTCGTCCTGGCGAACCTATACATGGAACATCTGGAAGCCGAGCGTTTCTCCACCATTAATCCTTCGTCTGTCACCTGGCTCCGTTACGTTGACGACATTCTCCTCATAACTCCCAGACGCTTCAACGTTCAAGCTCTCCAAGACAAGCTCAATCAGGTCGAGCCCTCATCCAGTTCACACATGAAGAAAAGTCGACAACACTCTTCCTTTCCTTGATGTTCTTCTCTGCAAAGCTGACCATGAACTTCGTTTTAAAGTCTATCGAAAACCCACCAACCAAAACGATCTTCTCCACTTCTACTCCCACCATGACACCAAAACTAAACGTTGTGTAATTATAGGCTTCTTCTTGCGCGCACTCAGAATCTGCAGCAACGAGTTCCTTGAGGAAGAATGCACTATAATTGAACAAGTTTTTTTCTAAACTCCACTATCCTCGTCACTTCATCAGAGACTGCAGACGGCGGGCATTAAACATCTTCAACACACCCAGAGAAGACACTGCCGAGAAGAGATACATAGTCCTCCCAACCAACTCCATTGCCAAACATGTTTCCAACATCTTTTCCAATACCTCATTCCAAGTATCTACCTCCACAACCACGACCATCAAGGACATTACCAGTAATAAACAGGACAAGCTTCCATCCTCTGCAGGGGTATATATAATCCCTTGTAATGACTGCAGCAAATTATACATGGGTGAAGCATTAAGAGACCTCCAAACACGTATTTCAGAACACCAATACGCAAGCAGGTCTGACGATACAAGGAATGCCTGTATACAACGCCGTAATTCACACAGCCATTTAATAAACTACAGAAACTCAAGACTTATCGCCAGAGAACACAACACTCAATACCGAAGAATCCTGGAATCATCGCTCATCTCTATATCCAACAGCTTCAACCAGAACAATGGCTTCTATAACATAGCTGAACCACTTGCCAAGAAACTTCTTCATCGCTATCCCACATATGAGCATAGGAATAGAGGAACACTGCAGAAGGTCTGCTCACAAACTTATCCAATCTCCCTTCCAAGCTACCCAAGATTTTAGACTCTATAACCCCACTCGATAGATCATCAGATGCAACATTCTCCACCTGACCCAGCATTCTGAACCTGACTATAAATACTCGCGTACCTTCCACCCAGGTAGATCTGTTTGTGACTTGGAAAAACCCATTGTGTGGGCGAAACATTGTCAATAAAGGATCCCTTAT
>NC_069403.1:111660832-111675832 GCF_026875155.1 Cherax quadricarinatus | reverse complement strand
TAAACCTGAGCAAATCTGGAATGGAGGCACATCAGGTGTAGGGTCCCGTATTAGAAAGATTATGACGAGGTAATTAGAAATAGGAGCGTTAACATTCTGCAGCCATTGTAAACGTGATACCCCGAAATACACTGCAAAATTAGTGCCGATCCTTCGTACCTCCTATTTAACCACATGTATTTTGCCCGTGTATCAGCATTATTTGTATGGCTCGAAGAAATGAAACCTTATCGTTATTATGTGTAAGGTGTCAGTCAAGTTCCATCTATGGATGTTGTGGGGGGAAGTCACCCAGGACAAGATGATACTTCATCAAAGATATTTTTTACCATTCATGCGGCCAACGGCTTTTGGAGGCCAAAAACCGGACATATAGGAAACACATTACAATCAGATCTATTCACCGCTCTGCCCGCCACTTCATCAACTGCATAGTGTTTTACTGAGGCATCCTCAGAAAAGGAAGTGTGCATAAGCCACTCAGACAGTAGCTACGATCTATACTACAAAAAATAGAGATGTTATTTATTGGAAGACAGTTTTCCAAATTCAGAAACAAATGCCTAGCACGATGCTGGCTATCTGCTATAATTGCAGGTAGCATCTGCGTTCAAAGGTCCAGGTGAGTACTGCAGCTACCTTGTAATATTCCTACCTGTAAATGCAATTACACCTTCATTTCCTCTGATACTCGCACATGCAGCTACTGAAGTGACAGCAAATGACACCAAATTGATGTGCCATAAATACACGTTTAACTCTGATATTTCATTAGAGAAAGTGCTGCTTAAAAATTAAATCAGAAATATTGTATCAGACAGGTTAACCAGATTTCACTTAAATCAGTTTCATTAAATACTAGTTTTCCGGTCGGATTATCTAAATAATCTTGGAGTTCAACGCCAAATTGCATCCATTTATTGACCTTAAACTTTTAAAACATTTGTGTTTCCACCTTGCTTTATAGGACAAAGATTTCCAGAAACAATAATGGAAGTTTGACATTCCAATACATGAGACATAAACCAAGCACATATTTCCTGTGCTGGTTCATTCCTGTCTCTCCTCACCATCTTTCATTAACAAGCCACTTTACTTTTCCAAACCTGCCATACCATGGTAACTCATCGCAACCAAATTCACGGTGCTTTGATAAGACTGGTCATTTATTCCAGAGAAAATACATCTCACATATGCTGTCAAAGACATCACAGAAGTATATTTCTCCATGGCATTCTCTGGTTCTGTGGGTGAAAGACACCCTTTAACAGACATGAAAAGGCTGTACTGATTACCCACCAAATTATTAATCAAGGTATACAATATTTGAATATGAGCCATTACCGAAATTCATGAGAATAACCTTCCAAAATACAGTGTGGTTTTCTATCTTGAAAAATGTTTATAATCAGGTTACAATTAGAAACCTGTTTGCTTTTGAGGCAAACACGAGAGTAATATCAGTTCAGACAGAATAACCAATTGGTGTCACAAATTGATTTGCAGCGCTCAACAATTCGATTGGACAGACGTGTAGAAAAAATTTTCTAAAATTTTTTCATAGATAAAATAATATCATAAAAACTGTACCCTCAAATAAAGTCATTGTATGGAATAGGATCATAACACTTAACCCTGACAGACCATCATTTAGGATCTCAGTGGAGAGCAAGAGAATTAATTGCTTATTACGTCAAATGGATCCCCAAATTTTCAGATAAAACAACTTTTTAATAAATAATAAAACATTACCACTAGGAGAATCATCGTTGATAGCCATCTGAAACTTCTTAAGAAATAACTCGTTGAGGCCAGCCTATCTGTACCTACTTTTGTAGTAGTGTTCTAGGCCTCTGAAGCTGCTATTTCGCAGTCTTGAATCAAGCTGGCATCTCTCTGCATGGCAAATGTCCTATGGACTTTACAGCTATATGAGTTTCAGTACTCGGCAGTAGAGAAAGAAGCTACTGCCGTATGAAGAAGTCCAATTACATGCTGATCACAGACAACGTTTTCTGTAGCATTATGGTGAATCACAAAAAGTGGAAAATAAAAAAATCATGAATAGAGATAGGAACATCAGCGTTTAAGCTACGCTATAAATTATTGCTCTGGCAGTGAAAAGGCAGTCCCTGATTACATTGAACCAAGCCTTTTAATGCTTCGACTTTTCTAAATGTACTCACATTAAATACTCTTGGAGGACCTCGCTTCTTACATTTTGTGAGATCAAAAAAACTTCCATCTCAAAAGAGACGTAAAAAGGACGAGTATATCTTTTCATAGTAATGCACAGAATTGAAAGCCACGTTCCGTTGCCCACCATATGGGACGGCTCAGCATTGACTTTACGTGACTTCTATTGTCAATTCGACTCGTAAAGTTTTACATACTCACATTCACAGATGACTACTTGGGTTTTCCCTGTTGCCTTTCCTTATTCAAGCATGTACACACAAGACTGTTACCAATTGCCTTGAAGGAAATTTTAGCCTTTGTGGGATACCAAATTATCAACATGCGGGGCCAAAAGCTATGAATCGACCCCTGAAACCACAAATAGGTGAGTACATACATACATTCAGTCATACATGAATACATTCATAACTAAACATTTACATGCTTACATACATAAAACATATACATAGAAACGTCCATATACACATACATACATACATAGTTACATATATACTTGCAAACTTAAACATCTGGTGGCCTGGTGGTTAACGCTCTCGCTTCACACGGTGAGGGGCCGGGTTCGATTCCCAGCCAGAGTAAAACATTGGACGGGTTTTCTTTCCACCTGTTGTCTATGTTCCAATGCAGTATAATGGGTACCTGGGTGTTAGTCCGACTGGTGTGGTCGCATCCTGGGACACTGACCTAAGGTAAAAAAAAAGGGCCCCTCCTGGTCACAGACCGGGCCAGCGGGGGCGTTGACCCCGAACTCACTCCAATATACTTAAATACCAGTTACATATATACAAACATGGCATACACATATACGTATAACCATAAATTAATAAAACATCGAAAAAAATATTGTGTAAAAGGGAATTGGCATCAAACTGGTGACTTTGTGTGCTTGTAAACCTTGTGCCTGTTATTTACCTCCGATAGTTAGTGGGGTTGATACAGTAATTAAGGAGCAACATTAATATAAGGAACTGGCTGTTCGCCCATGCAAGCCATTGTTTAATATCCACAAATAAAATCGTTATGAATGGCGATAAAATCCATAATTTGTAGTTTTTTTACTCTCTGTAATGTAATTTCCATCGTCTAGCAAACTTATGGTATTTGTGTACCATGTAATGATATGCTTAGACAGTGATCTACAAAAACTCAAGGCTATTTTCTGTTAACAGGCATGTCAGATTGAAACTGATTAAGTTATTTAGTAAAAATAATAATGCCCCTAACTTTTATTTCTATCTAAAAGAATTGACCTAACCAATACCAAATACCGCAGCATCAAGCTAGCCATGACGAATGGCTCATATGGTTTTCCTACCTGGATGGATCCTACCTTGATGGTTCCTACCTGGATGGTTCCTACCTTGATGGTATGGGTTTATATCTCAGTAAGGCTGATGCATGCAGTGGATGATATAAAAGCTGTGAAGCCTTCCTCCCTGAAGCTGGCTGCCTGGATAAAGTCTAGCGCAAGCTTAGACCAAGGTATTGTCCAGTTTGGGTAGATTGGTAAGCACTGTCGTACCTTGTTCTAAGGTTCGTAGATTCGATCTCCTTCCGTCCAAAGATAGTGGTTTGTGTATATTTTCGCCTGCACTTGCATAATTTCCCCTGTAGTGAAGGAAGGCGGGGTAGGGTTCGGCCTAGAAAGGGGAGGGGAGGGGGTAAAGGAGTTTTTAGTGTGCGAGGGGCCTTGACTTCCAGCAGGCGTGCGTGAGCCGTGTTTTGATAGGATGAATGGAGACGAACTGGGTTTAATACTATGACGTGCTGTTGGAGTGTGAGCAAAGTAACATTTTAAGAAGGGGTTCAGGGAAACCGGCAGCCGGCCTTGAGCCTGTAATGGGAAGTACAGTGCCTGCACTCTTAAGGAGGGTGTTAATGTTGCAGTTTAAAAACTGTAGAGTAAAGCCCCCTTTCTGGCAAGACCGTGATGGAGTGAAGATTGGTGAAAGATTTTCTATTTCGTGCCACCCTGCTTTGTGGGAATCGGCAGTGAGATAATATATATAATATATATAAAATATATATAAATATATATATATAATATATATATATATATATAAATATATATAGTATATATATATATAAATATCAAACAACACCACTGCGACTAGCCGAGGACTCGAACCCATGTACACAATGTATAAAGCATTTACTCATTCACTGAAAACTGTAAATATACGATACTCTTTAAGTGTAAGAGAGGTGAGGGAGAACACTGGCTTTTCTTTACTCACTGTATTAAATTTTTAATGTTTAAATGTACATATTCCCCCTTGTTTGATAAACCATTTTCATGTAAAATGTTTGATGAATATTTCCACCTTCCTGAACATGTTCTGAAGGATTATTAAAAATTCAGGGTTACCACTGGTGATAAAATATTATTTAAGGAACGGACTAAATTCAACAGCGTTAAACAGCCTTCAGACAGTTGGTTAACTTTGGGGGGGGGGTGATTCGGTCTGTTGAAGTCATTGTTAAGACGCAAGTATAAATAGCGTAATCTAGTGATATCAGATATCATTGCCTTGTGTAACCCGTGGTGTTGAGTAAGTCGTTAAATTGCACACGATTGATGTGTGCTCGTGTGAAATTGCGTACTCGAGAATAGTGTGGCACTCGAGACATAACACTAGTTAATGTTGTGCACTAGTGATGTTAAGTATTTGTGAGAATGTGTAACTGTAATGTTGTGTACTTATGATATTTTATAATTATAAAATTGCTTGCCCGTTGCCTCATGTACCTGTACAGTAGTACCATCATGTACCTGTACAGTGACCAGATCAAGTCCATCATGTACCTGTACAGTTACCACGTACGTACGTAAGTCCATCATGTACCTGTACAGTTCCTATGTACCTATCATTGTACCTGTACAGTAGTACCATCATGTACCTGTACAGTAGTTCCATCATGTACCTGATACAGTAGTACCATCATGTACTGTACAGTAGTACATCATGTACCTGTACAGTAGTACCATCATGTACCTGTACAGTAGTACCATCATGTACCTGTACAGTAGTACCATCATGTACCTGTACAGTAGTACCATCATGTACCTGTACAGTAGTACCATCATGTACCTGTACAGTAGTACCATCAGTACTGTACATGTAGTTTCCATCATGTACCTGTACTGTAGTACATCATGTACCTGTACGTAGTACCATCAACTGATGGTTTTTGACTCGTGGTATTGTGTACTCGTTCTTTTTTTTTGTTTTTTTTTTTTTTTACTTTGTGTCTTTGACCAATTCGCGTCTAGTGATGCCTCACATCATCTCTCACACTACGATGTACTTGTATTATTGTGTACTCTCCGTGTCTTGTACTTGTGGCACTTGAGCTGTATATTAGTTTTAAAGTCAGTTAACCACCTTCCAAGTAGCGGCATTAAAATCTAGGAGCGTGTTGAGCTTCCGCCTTAAAAACTGGACCTAGGTTTACCACGTGTGGTAAAATGTACGAGGAGGAGGAGATGGAAGAAGAGGAAGAGGAGGAGGAAGAAGAGGTTAATTAGGCCGAGATCTGGAGGGACGGGAAGAGTAGGTGAAGGGCGGGGAGAATGAGTGGAGAGGAGAAGCAGGTAGTTGGTGGCGAGGGCAAAGGAGTTGGAGGAATAAAGAAAAAGGGACAGTTAAGGAAGGGGGCAAAAAAAAAAAAACAAAAAGAAAAAAGAGCAATGACGTGATGATGAGGAAGAAACAGGACAATAAATAAAAATAAATTTCTACACCATCACCATCCTCACATAGTATTTATATCCTATCACCATCACTATTTAACTTTCAATCTCTGACATCCTCACCTAATTCGCCATAGCCAAAAATATTTTACTAACCTCAGCACCATCACAGAGTCACACATTTCTACCACGCTTACCACAACTACATTGCAATACCACCAACTCATCACCTCTCCCACTTGGCCATACCATCTTCCACCATTCACCATCACAACATGGCCCTACCATCCTACCCCATCACCACATAGCCATACCATCCAACTACATCACCATCAACCAACAATTGCATACCATCCTTCACCATCACCATCAACCACCATTGCCCTAACATCCTACCACAATCTCCATCACCCCACATTGCCATACCATCCAACACATCACCATCACCACATTTCCTTACCACCAACAATTCATTACCTTCAACCACATTGCATTCCAACCTACCACCATCACCCCATTACCACACCATCCACCACCAATCACCATTATTGTATTGCACTTATTGCTGTCACCTTCACCTCACTTATTTCTACCACCATCACCATAAACTCTTGGTCCACACCATATACAAACCCTCACAAAACATCATCATTCTACCACACTAAATTACCCTTACATAAGTTCATCAATCCTGCCTACAACACTGCGATCACATATCCACATCAAATCCTACCCACCCTCACATAGCCACACCTAAAAATCCCTCCCCCCACCAGTCAAGTATCCTACAACCTCACATACTTTCATTGTTACGCGTTAAAATCCCTTATAACCGTTTCATCATCCTAACACACTAAAATCCTCTTCATTCGTTCATCATCCTACCACTCTAAAATCCGCTCATACGTTCATCATTCCTACGATACTAAAAAATCACTCTCATATGTTCATCCTAGCACACTAAAATAAGCTATCATATGTTCATCATCCTACAATCAATAATCCTTCATATGGTCATCATCCTACCAATCATTAATCCTATCATATGTTCATCATCCTACCTTACTACAAATCCCTTCATATGTTCATCCTACCACAGAAATCCCTCTCATATATTCATCCTACCACACTAAACTCCCTTCATAGATTAATCATCCTACCACACAAAATTCCTATCATACTTTCATCATCCTACCTCACTAAAATTACCTCACTTATGTTCATAATTACCACCCCACTAAAAAATCCCTATCTTACGTTCATCATCCTCCACAGTAAGAATCCCTCTCCTATATTTCATCATCTTACCACAATAAGAATCCCTCTCATATGTTCATCATTCCTACCACCTTTAAAAATCCCTATCATAATGTTCATCATCTACCACACTAAGATCCTTCTATGTTTCACCATCTACCCACACTATAAAATCAATTTCGTACGTTAATCATCCTACCACACTAAAAATACTAATCATATGTGCATCATCCTTCACTCTACAAATCCTATCATTCGTTCATAATCCTACCTCGCTACTGCCCCCTACCATGAAGCACAGCACTCTGTACATCACCTCTATGACCGATTACGCTTTAACATGTAGAGGCCCTCACATTTGTTCATTTGCTATTTATTTTTTTATTATCCGTTTTATTATTATCACACTGCCGATTCACCAAGCTGGGTGGCCCGGAAAAAGAAAAAACTTTCACTCATCAATTCACTCCATCATGTCTTGCCAGAGGGGCTTTACACTACAGTTTTTAATCAGAGCAACCATTAACATACCCTCCTTCAGAGTGCGAGGCACTGTATTCCACCATCTCAGGATCAAGTCGCCTGCGGTTTACCTGATATCCCTTCTTAATTGTTACTTTGCTTCTACCACTCCTTCAGCAGTCATGGATTAAAACCATTTGTATCCATTCACACTCCTATCATACACGCTAACGCATGCCTGCTGAAGTCCAAGCCCTCGACACAAAACCTCCTGTACACCCTCCCTCCAAACCTTCCTAGGCCGACCCCTACCCCCGCCTTCCTTCCATACAGACTGTTACACTCTTGATGTATTTCTGTTTCGCTCCATTCGCTCTCACATGTCACGAACCACCTCAACAAACCCTTCCTCAGCCCTCTGGACATCTGTTTTGGGTTTAATCCCGCACTCCTCTAACTTCCATACTACGAATTCTCTGCATTATATTTCACACCAACATTGCCCTCTGACACGACATCTCCACTGCTCCAGCCTTTTCCTCGCTGCACAAACATTCATCACCCACGCTTACACCCATATAAGAAGAGCGTTGGTTAAAACTATACTTCTCTACATTCCCTCTTTGCCTCCATGGACAAAGTTCTTTGTCTCACAGACTCCTAAAGTGCACCACTCACTCTTTTTTTCACTCATCAATTCTTTATTCACCTCATTCTTTATTGACCCATACGCTGAATCGTCCACTTCCACAAATATCTGATACGTTCACTCATCCATACCTCTCTCCCTCCTATCTGGTTATTCATCTTTTTCACCTAATTCTTTTTGTTATCCTCATAACCTTACTCTTCCTGTATTACCTGTAATTTTCTTCTTTTGCACACTACACATTCATCACCAATCCCCCTCGCAACTTCTTTCGAATCTCCCAAGAGCCAGGGTAATCATGCAAAGAGCAGCTGTGAAACTCCCACTTTGTGTGTGATCTTTATTTTTAAAAACTCCACGCCTCTTGCCAAGACCTTCGCATTTACTTCTCTTACGACCCCATCTATAAATATATTTTAATACAACCACGGTGACATCACACATCCTTGTCTAAGGCCTATTTTACTGGGGAAATAATTTCCTCTTTCCTTCATACTCTAACTTGAGCCTCTCTATCCTCGTAAATACTCCTTCACTGCTTTCAGTAACCTATCTCCTACACATCACTTGCTACATCTGCCGCCACATTGCCCCCCTATCCACCCTGTCATACGCCTTGTCCATATCCATTAAATGCCACAAAGACCTCTGTTAGCCTTATCTAAATAATGGTTCACTTATATGGTTCACTGTAAACAACCTGGTCCACACACCCCCTACCTTTCCTAAAGCCTCTTGTTCATTGCTTTCTTTTCTCGTCTTACTCTTATTTCTCTTCAATGTTAACTCTACCATACACTTTACCAGGTACACTCAACAGACTTATCCCCCTATAATTTTTGCACTCTCTTTTGTCACCCTTTTGCCTTTATACAAAGGAACTAGCATGCTCTCTGCAATTCCCGAGGTACCTTACCCGCTTCCATACATTTAATTAATAATTGCACCAACACTCCAATAAACTATTTTCCCACCTGCTTTTAAATTTTCTATCTTTATCCATCAATCCCGGTGCCTACCCCCTTTCATTTTTACCTACTGCTCACGAACTCCACCCCACACTTCACAATGGGCTATTCCTCACTCCTTCTAGATGTTATCCTCCTTGCCCTTTTACACGAAATCCAGCTTCCCTAATCTTCATCAACATTTAACAATTCCTCAAAATATTCACTCCATCTTCCAATTACCTCTAACTCTCCATTTAATAATATCTACTCTTTCCTATTTTTAACTGACACTTCCTTTGTTTCTAGGCTTCTTAACTTGTTAATCTCATTCCAAAACTTTTTCTTATTAATTTAAACAATATTTGTTGATAACATCTCACCCACTTCTCATTTGCTCTCTTTTTACATTGCTTCACCATCTCTTAACTTTTTCTTTTTCTCCATATACTTTTCCCCTCCTTGCATCACTTCTACTTTGTAAAAACTTCTCATATGCAACTTTTTCCCTTACTACTCTCTTTAACATCATTCCACCAATCGCTCCTCTTCCTCTGAAACCCACTTTCCTGTAACCAAACTTCTGCTGAACCTCTAACACTACTTTTTTAAACCTACCCCATACCTCTTCGACCCCTTGCCTATGCTCTCATTACCCCATTTCCCCCAATAGCTGTTTATATCTTACCCTAACTGCCTCCTCTTTTAGTTTAAAAACCCTTCACCTCTCTCTTCCCTGATGCTTTATTCTCCTTGTTTTCCCATTCACCTTTTACTCTCAGTGTAGCTACAACTAGAAAGTGATCTGATATATCTGTGGCCCCTCTATAAATGTACACCCTGAAGTTACTCAACAGTCTTTTATTTTACCAATACATAATCAAACAATACTGTCATTTCGCCCTACTTCATATCGGGGTATACTTATTTATCCTCTTTTTTTTAAAAATTTTGTTTTACCTATAAACTAAACCCCTTTCTATACAAAGTTCAATCAAAGGGCTCCCATTTTCATTTACCCCTGGCCCCAAACTTACCTACCACACCCTCTCTAAAAGTTTCTCCTACTTTGCATTCAAGTCCCCTACACAATTACTTCTCACTTGGTTCAAAGGCTCCTATACATTCATTTAAATCCCCCAAAATCTCTCTCTCTCTCTGCATTCCTCTCTTCTCCAGGTGCATACACGCTTATTATTGACCCACTTCTCGCACCCAACCTTTACTTTAATCCACATAATTCTTGAATTTACACATTCATATTCTCTTTTCTCCTTCCATAACTGATCATTTAAATTATGCTACCCCTTCCTTTGCTCTAACTTTTCCAGATACTCCAGATTTAACCCCATTTATTTCCCCCCACTGAAACTCTCCTACCCCCTTCAGCTTTGTTTCGCTTAGGGCCAGGACATCCAACTTCTTTTCATTCATAACTCAGCAATCATCTGTTTCTTGTCATCGCACTACATCCACGCACATTTAAGCAACCCAGTTTTATAAAGTTTTTCTTCTTCTCTTTTTTAGTAATTGTATACAGGAGAAGGGGTTACTAGCCCATTGCTCCCGGCATTTTGTCGCCTCATACGACACGCATGGCTTACGGGGGAAAAGTTCTTTTCCACTTCCCCATGGACAATAGAAGAAATAAAAAAGAACAAGAGCTATTTAGAAAAAGGAGAAAAACCTAGATGTATGTATATATATATATGCATGTGCGTGTCTGTGAAGTGTGACCAAAGTGTAAGTAGGAGTACCCCCACATACGTTCTCTTTCCTACCTCTTCATTTCCATCATATACACAGATCAGTAGCACTCACAAAGCCACACCAAACTACCACAGTTACATAACATAGCCACACAATTCATCCACCACAACCCTGCCACTCTTGTGTCTATTCTCATCATTTTCACTTAGACACACCATCCTACCTCGGCTCTCTCACTCATAGGAATTTCTTGCCTTTGTTTCAATCCGTCGTTCCCAAGTTCTTCAAGATGGATTGTCATTTTCAGAGGTTCGTTGTCTTGGACGAGAAAAAGAGCATCATTCGAAAGTCGAAGAAAAAGCTAACACATACAATTATAGCTGAGATTATAAGAAGCCATCTCGATAAGCATAGCTTGATTAATGATACTCAGCATGGATTCACAAGAGGCCGGTCTTGTCTAACTAATTTATTAACTAACAAGTTACATTCACTTGTTAGACGAAGAATGAGGGGAGACCTGATCGAAGTGTATAAGTGGAAGATAGGTATTAATAAAGGGCATATTAACAAGGTCTTGAGGATATCTCTCCAAGAGAGAACCCGCAGCAATGGATTTAAATTAGATAAGTTTAGATTTAGAAAGGACATAGGAAAGTATTGGTTTGGAAATAGGGTAGCTGATGAGTAGAACAGTCTACCTAGTTGGGTTATTGAGGCTAGGACTTTGGGTAGTTTCAAATTTAGGTTGGATAAGTACATGAGTGGGAGGGGTTGGATTTGAGAGGGACTTGCACATCGGAGCTTGTTTCTTGGGTGGCATTGAAAATTGGATTGGTCAAATGTTTGTTAGTGGGATGAATTGTAAAGGACCTGCCTAGTATGGGCCAACAGGCCTGCTGCAGTGTTCCTCCTTTTTATGTAATGTTAAATAGGCCGGCGCTGACACGTTTCTGCCCTTTTCCTCAGAGAGAATTTTCCCCTCCTATCTGTTGCAAGTCTTGCAATATTGCATTTCTGCTGACAACGCACGTGAATGTGAAATACCTTGAGCTAATGATTTTCATCCTCAAGTGGTTGGTTTTCACTTTTATTTTTATTTATATATTATTTTATATATATATATTATTATATATTTATATATATATATTATATTTATATATATATATATATATATATATATTATATATATATGTCGTGCCGAATATGTAAACTGGGTCAATTAGCAAGAAAATCATTTAAAATTAAGTCCTTAATGAAATTTTCTTTTATCGTTTAAAGATATATGTTTTTCATTATGTTGATGTAAAAATTTATAATTTTGCACCAAAAGATCTTAGAAAACTTTACCTAACCTTATTATAAAAAGAACAATTTATTTTAGCCTAACCCAACTAAATATATTTTAGATTTGTTTACAATAATTTAATATTAAACAAACACAGTGAAATATATTTTTTTCGTTAGGTTCAGAATGATTTTGGCGAAATTATTGCATATACAAATTTTCACTTGTCCTATATGGCAAGATGAGCGTTGCTATTTAAGCCAAGGTGGCAAGTTCTGCCTATTCGGCACGACATATATATATATATATATATATATATTCGGCACAACAAGATATATATTTTTTTCATTTATAAGAGATAAGATAAGATTTTGTTCGGATTTTTAACCCCGAAGGGTTTGCCACCCAGGATAACCCAAGAAAGTCAGTGAGTCATCGAGGACTGTCTGTCTTATTTCCATTGGGGTCCTCAATCTTGTCCCCCAGAATACGACCCACACCAGTCGACTTACACCCAAGTACCTATTTGCTGCTAGGTGAAAAAGGATAACAGGTGTAAAGGGAAAAGCGTCGAAATTTCTTCCACCCCGCTGGGAATCGAACCCGGGCCCCCCGTGTGTGAAGCGAGAACTTTAGCCGCAGGCCAGGGGCCTAATGTAATGTAAAAATTAATAAATTGTGCACCAAAAGAGCTTTTAGAAAACTTACCAAACCTTATTACAACAAGCGCAAATTTTAATTTAGCCTAATCCAACTAAATATATTTTAGATAAGTTTACAATAACTTAATAATAAACAAACACAATGAATTATGATGAACTTAAAGCACATGTGCAAATTTTGTGTATCTTTACTGTAGACGTTTCGCCATCCCGTGGCTTTATCAATACAAATTCCAGGACATAACTTGAAGACAGTAGAGCTATTTACAAAAAATGAGGTAATCAGTCCCCCAAAACCCTTGGGAAATAGATGCGAGAGCCAGAGTCGTGGACGCCTCTGGAAAGACAGTGATTTAATGTGAATGATGATACAGTGGAACCTTGGTCACGACCATAATTTATTCCAAAACTCGATCGCAACCCGATTTGGTCGTGACCCGAGCCTTAATTTCCCCATCGGATTGTATGTAAATACAATTAATCCGTTCCAGACCCTTTCGAACTGTATGTAAATATTGTTTTTTAAAATTTGTAGCGCAAGAATAGTTAATTTTACTATAGAATTGCACAGTGAAATAGTAAACTAATGTAAAAACCCTTTAATAACACTGTGAAAATGAACAACAGAGAAAATAACATTACACGAGTCCGTTCTAGAACCTACGAACCCTTCACTTTAAACAGTTTTTCTAAGTTTTATGAGACGTCTAATGGCTGAGAAGTGAACTCCGTCATTTATCAACCGATTTCTTTAATATTTGGTGTGAGTTAAGAGGCATTTTTCCATCATACATTGTCCAATTTTCAATGAGACAGTCCAACAAACTCTGAGATAATCTCCAAAAAATCGAGAAAATAAGTCACTGACTTTTTTTTTGGGTTATCCTAGGTTCTCTATAATATGCTGCTATGTAAAGATAATCTATGTAAATGTATTTTTGTATACCCGAATAAACTTACTTAGCTTTTTGGTGCCTTAGAGTGTATATCACAGTTTGCACTGTACTACACTACGTTTTCTCTAATTTAAGTCACAAGATGGGATTAGAGAATGGTACTTTGTCCCATTTTCCTCGAGTTTATAGCGAATGAAACCACACATGACCCAGACGATTTTAAAAGGGGAGGAGGTCTTTGTTATGTGTAACAAACAACAGAAAGTGGGGGGGGGAAAATTTGGGGTTGGAAAAAAATGACGCGATGTGGAAATTGGCGGGCTGTGTTTGTTCGGCACCCGATTAAGTGTTCGTGACCAGATGCAAAAAATTTACCCATTTTTTTGGTCGTGAACCGATTTGTTCATGTTCAGAGCGTTCGTGCCAGAAGTTCTGCTGTACCCGGAATATACCTGGAGAGGGTTTCGGGGATCAACGCCCACTTGACCCCGGGCTGAAAACCCGGCTCGTGATGGATTATGGTCTGCTTAACCAGGTGTTATGCTGGCCCCACGCAAACTGACATATGAACCACAGCCGGTGGTCAAGTCTGTCTTTTGGTGGCTGTCCATTGCCTTCTTGAAGACAGACAGGGGTCTATTGGTAATCCTCCTTTTGTATGCTGGGAGGCAGTCAAACAGTCTTGGGCCCCTGCACTTACTGCATTGTCTCTCAGTTTTACTCATGGCTCCCCAGTTTTCATTGGGGAAATGTTGCATTTCCTGTCGAGTCTTTTGTTTCAAAGATTTTTTTCTTTTTCGGATACCCTAAATGGTGGGAGAAGGCCCGATGTTAATATTTTACAATTAAATTAGATTATTCCCTTTCAGACCTAAAAAAAAAAAAATAAATAACAAAAAGGCACAATACCGTGACTGGAAAAGATACACAAAAAACCCGCACATAAAAGAGAGAAGCTTAGACGACGTTTCGGTCCCACTTGGACCATTGACAATGTCACATTAACAGAGGTGGAGCAGACGGTATATATAGGCAGGAAGAGGTGGAGGTAGTAGTTTGTAGTACAAGAATTGTATTAATACCGACGGATGAAATTAAGACACATGCCCCAAACACCCCGGGATCCCATGTAGACGTTTCGCCATTCCCGCCAGCCAATGGATGGCGAAAGTCCACAACAAAGACAACCGACGCGCACATGTGTTTAATTTATCGTAGTTGTAGTAGAAGAGAAGA
>NC_069403.1:111626878-111660332 GCF_026875155.1 Cherax quadricarinatus | reverse complement strand
TGTCCACTGGGTTCCTCACAGTCCGACAATTGTGTATAAACATTAATTATTCCTAATAGCCTGATCCCCAGTTCTCAAACACAAAGCTAATATTTTATACCATTTTAATATTCACAAAGCTAATATTGCCCAGCCCTTATAGCTAATATCTCCTTCCCGAAACCACTATAGAAAATTATGAAATGCTTTCAAATGTTACTCACTCTTTACCAGCACCTAATACGCACCTAATATCAAGATGTTTATGGGAGCTGCCACAAACACTAAATTACAGACATAAATTTGATGCGCTTAAGAATTAAAAAATTACACTTCTCCACTCATTTAATTTAAAAAAACAATATATCTGAGCCCTAAGAAATTTTCATATAAGATATATGGGGGATTATATACACATATATGAGTAATACAATAATTTATTACAATTACTATGAAAATGTGGGAAATTCAGAAATGTACTAGAACTGTCATTTATACATTAAGTATGCTTGTACCTACAGCACCAAGTTCAGAAATGGCTTCCTGGAAACAGGTCACACGAGGTCATAGACCACCGGCCGAGTCTTGTGTTGAGCCTCCTGTCTCGTCCCCATCTATCTACCCTCCTCTGGTTCTGCCCTCCACCTTATATCCTGCTAATTTGAAGGAACTACATTACCTCTTGTTTTTTAATATTCCCACCAACCGATATTCCAAACTCAAGTGGACGACTCACCACATACAGTGCAACCTCTGGTCATGGCCATAATTCGTTCCAAATCTGGTCGCGACCCGATTTAGTCGTGACCCGAACCTAATTTCCCATTGAATTATATGTAAATACGATTAATCCGTTCTAGACCCCTACGAACTGTATGTAAATATTGTTTTATTAAGATTTTTTAAACACAAAAATAGTTAATTATGCCATAGAATGCCACAGTGTAGTAGTAAACTAAATGTAAAATCCTTGAATAACACTGAGAAATCTGGAACAGGAGAAAACTAACATTGCTTGAGTCCATTCTAGACCCCCTACGAACCGTTCGCGTTTTAAACAGCTTTTTTAAGAATTTTAACACAGAAAAAATAATCATAGTTTAAAAAATCCTTAATTATACAAAATAATGCACAGTTTAAATGAGAAAAACCTTAAATAAAGAGAAAAAAATCCCGAAAAAACCCAAAGAAAAAAAAATGGATTCAAAAGCACACAAAATGCACACTGGAGTTCACAGTGAATGAACGCAAGTCTACCGAGCCCGACTACAAGGCGAGGGTCTTTTTTGGGTGTACCAAAAAAAGGGGATGTGGGGAAATTGGCGCGTGCAAAAATTGGCACGGAATGTAAAAAATTGGGCGAGGCTGGTTTTTCGGAACCGTTTATGTTTTCGTGCCAGATACAAAAACTTGGCGAATTTTTGGCCGTAAACCAGTTGTGTTGGGAAGGTTCGGGACCAGAGGTTCCACGTATAGGCATTACTGAACGTGTATATTGAACACATATTTGTGTATAATGCTATATGTATGCAGTATTGAACTGTTGTGTATTGATCATGTGTATGGTGTATTGATCAAAAACATATGTATTTAATTTTTTGCATGTTTATATAGCCTGCAACACCGATGTGTATTACTCCTTATGTACAGCAGTTTAAAAACATTGCTATTTACTTGAAGCAAAAAACAAAAATTTTTCAGACATTATATCACCCCACTTTAAAAATTTTAATTTTTAAAGTTTTTTTGGGTGGGTAGTAGAGGGGAAAAACCAAAGATGGAATCAAAGACACTAACAGCGACAACTTTTTTTTTATATTATCCCCTTTTTTTTGTTGGAATTCTTTTTTTCCCTCCATAGTTTTCATTTAAAATTTTAAGAACCCTTTTTTCCTATCGTCTCTAAATTTTAAACGGGGTTGTATTGTAATTGGGGAAAATTTAAACAATTTTGCATGTGATGGTGCTTTTGGTGATTTTTCATTGTGATTTTTTAAAAGCTATAATTGGTTTCATATTTCACGTTTGTTTTTATTTAGAAGAAAATAAAAGTGTTTTTGGGAAAGGGGCCCTTTGCCAATTTTATTTTTTTAATTTAAAATTTATATAGTTTATGAGATATCCTTACTATGTCTCAGTTTGAAATCATCAGTTTTTAATAGTTGATGCTTTTTGGGGAAGGTTTTGTACCCTATAAGTTTAGATTGCACTTGAAATTTGCCATTACCCAAATTATTGTTCAAAAAATGAAATCGTTCATTTCAGTGGAATAGCTGTTTTACTAAGGAAAGTTAGCTTTGCTTATGGGCCGCTAAATCTAAATTTTGTTAATTTATGGGGGACTGATGTGTGTTGTGGATGATTTCTATTCAATGTCTGCAGTATTTTTCATGGTGGATTCAAACCTTTAATGCTTTTTTGAAAAGGGATATATCTGTGGGAAATTATGGGGGGGAATTTCCCAAGGTACTTTCCGAAATTTTTCACCCACATAATTTGAGGGGGGCACAACTAAGCAAAAATTTTATTGTACGCCCCAATGTTAGTTGTACTCAGACCCAGGTGGGTTTTTAGAGAAAATAGGCGCCCATGTCTTCCTTTTGAGCCCAGACCACTCTTTCCCACTACACAAAAAGTCGGGCCCAACAGATTACACCCTAAAAATTTTTAAAACCAAAAAATGTCGGTAAATTACAAATATTTTGGACTATCATAATTTTTATTTTTTTGGGAAAAAAACCCCCCCTAAAAGTTTTCCATTACAGCTAGGATTTTGATGGCAACGCAAAACTACTGTATATTAACGGTAAGATCATTAGTAAGGTGTGGGGCCCGGGAAAAAATTTTTGTCTCTATTTTTTTGTCCTTGTTGCGAATTGTAATGGTTTTCCCCCCACCCAAAATTTTTCAGCAGGACCCTGTCACCATTTTTAATTACGGATTGGGCCCATATTCACCCAATTTACTTTCGGAAAGCCTGATTTCATTGCACGATTCAGACCCGTTTCACAATCAAATTCATTATGGCGTTCCCCCGTAGTATCACTCTCCCGGTGTTCCCACCCCCCCTTTACTTTAAAAATTTTCGAAGGGTTCAAACAGCATCGTGGTGACCTTTTTCTTAAAATTTTGAAAAAAGTGTCTTGTTTGTCCCCTGGGCTGAAACCAAAATGCCTCCCTGAGCAACTTTCCGCAACTTAAAGGGAAAAATTGAGGGCAGCGAAGATGGAGATACGGCGATTGACCGAGGAAAACAGAGGTTCGTAGAGTCCTCCCGTTTCGAGTCCCCAGGTCAAGAAGGGTGTGGTCGTGGCGGGGGCAGCAGGGGACACGAAGTTTACTCAAAAAGACGAAGGAAAGCCAGAAACGATGAAAAGAAAGGATGTGTGGAAACCCCGTGGAAACCCCCAACGCATTTCGGTTTAGACGAATGTGAGTCGACTCTGGGATCGTCACGACGAACGACAACAAGGTAAGAATTTGTTGTTTTGGGGATAGCCAGGTTAGTACATGGTAGGGCTTTTGCTTTAAGGCAGGAGTAGGAGAAAAAGGGTTGTTTCCGGGTGGGATGGGGACATTGTTAGCCCGGGTTGACAACATAGAACGGTAATGGGATCAATCCTATTTTTGCCGTGCTGGAGGCAATGATTTTAGGCAAAAGGTGAAGTGAGATTTAGTTGAATTTTAGGACAGCTATAGACTATTAGGGAAAGGGGGGGGGGCGCCCTGTTTATATGTGGCATTTTGCAAGAAGAGGTGTTGGCAATGAATGGTTGTCCCGGAATTGGGATTAATTGTTGGTGGATAAAAAAAGTAAGGATAATGCCAGTACCATTCATTACAACTGGGACAATTTCTATGGGCCCAAATGACATGATGCAGGGATGGGGGTTACTTATCAGGGCAGGTGTGGGTTTTCTTGCTAACTCAGTTGAGGGAGTTGTTAGGACTTTAAACTAGGATTAGTTAGAGGTATGGGTTTAGAAATGATCAATAATGAGAATGGATATATTGACTTATGCTCTGATATTAAGAATCTTAATAGTAACTGTCATGGAGTAACTCTTGGTAATGATAATTTCAGAAATTGTGTAAAAACAAAGATGAATAGGAAAAATGTGCAGAAGAAAAAACATATGATGGTATTTTATGCTAACAGTCGAAGTGCAAGAAATAAAATTAATGAACTACGTTTGGTAGCATGTGCTGGGAACTTTGATATCATTGCATTAACTGAAACGTGGTATGATTTAAAGAGTCGGGATATGACTGCTGAGTGTAATATTCAGGGATTTAAGTTGTTCAATGTGGATAGATGTAATGTGAAGGGGGGAGGAGTTGCATTGTATGTTCGAGAAAATATTAATTGTTGCATAAAAACAGGTATAAAAATAGATAGAGCAGTAACAGAGTCTGTTTGGGTAGAGTTCGTGGAGGGTCAAGAAAAACTAATTCTAGGTGTAATATACCGACCTCCAGGCTTGGATCACGATAGAGGGAGACTTCTTTGGGACGAAATTGTTAGGGCTTCTGGACACAGTAACATAGTCATAGTAGGGGACTTTAACTTTAGCCAAATTGACTGGAATTCTTTGACAGGTAATCTAGAGTCCAGTGACTTTTTGGAAACAGTTCAGGACTGTTTTCTGAAACAGAGTGTAACTGAGCCTACCAGGGGTAATAATTTGCTAGACCTAGTCTTGTCAAATAAGGAAACACTCGTGAATAATCTGGAGATCACTGAAGAGCTTGGCGCAAGTGATCACAAATCCATCACTTTTAGCATTAATTGGGAATGCAAGAATAATGATAATACAGTAAAAATCCCTGATTTTCGTTCTGCCGATTATAATGGACTTAGGGAACATCTGTCTAATCTTGATTGGTGTTATCTAGCTAATGATTTTATTGACGATAATCATACTTATGAATATGAAGGGATCTGCTTTTATGATTGTTTTCTTAATAATGTACACAGTGCCCAGAGTATATACATTCCCCAGAGAGAAATAAGGTCTAATAATAACGATCCCAAATGGGTTAACAGGAGGCTAAAGCATCTATTAGGGGAGAAAAGGGGAATTTATAGGCGCATCAGAAGAGGAGAGGTTAACCTTACTGACCAATATGTTCAGCTTAAAAGAGAAGTAAAAAAGGCGATTAGAAAGGCTAAACGTGACTATGAAATTAGAGTTGCTAATGAATCAAAGACTAATCCAAAGGGGTTCTTTCAAGTGTATAGGACGAAGGTGAAGGAAAAAGTAGGACCTCTGAAATCTGGGAATGGACAGCTGACGGATAATGAACTGGAAATGTGTTCCTTATTTAATGACTATTTTTTGTCAGTTTTTACACAGGAAGATGTAAATGAGATTCCAGTAATTAACAATTATTTAGTTCCTGATGAATTTAAGTTAACTAATATTAGTCACGAGGGACATGGTTATTAAACAGATAGACAAACTGAAACAAAGTAAGTCCCCGGGACCCGATGAGTTGTTTTTCAGGGTACTTAAGGAATGCAAGATGGAGCTTAGTCAGCCATTAACAAGTGTATTCAATGCGTCCATCCTTACCGGTGTTGTACCAGAGTTGTGGAAGATGGCTAATGTGGTTCCTATATTCAAATCAGGGGATAAGTCCAATCCTTCAAATTACCGTCCAATAAGCCTGACATCTATAGTGGGCAAGTTATTAGAATCAATTATAGCTGACATTATCAGAAGTCACCTTGAAGAGCATATCTTGATAAATGAATCTCAGCATGGATTCACGAGAGGTCGTTCCTGCCTGACAAACTTACTGACGTTCTTCAATAGAACATTTGAGGCAGTTGACAGTGATAAGGAATATGATATTGTTTATTTGGATTTTAGTAAAGCCTTCGACAGAGTACCTCACAAGAGACTCTTAAGAAAAGTGGCAGCTCATGGTATAGGAGGTAAAGTTCTAGCATGGATTGAGGCATGGCTTACCAATAGAAAGCAGAGAGTTACCATTAATGGAGTGAAATCTGAATGGGGATTAGTCACTAGTGGCGTTCCACAAGGATCAGTTTTAGGCCTCTCTTGTTCATAATTTACATTAATGACCTTGATGAAGGGATTACTAGTGACATGAGTAAGTTTGCTGATGATACAAAGATAGGCCGTATAATTCACTCTGAGGAGGATATCAATGAACTCCAGGACGATTTGAACAAATTAATGTCTTGGTCTGAGAAATGGCAGATGAAGTTTAATGTGGATAAGTGTAAGGTACTTGCCCTTGGTAATGAAAATAACCCTCGAAGCTATAATCTAGGTGAAGTAGAGCTTGGTCATACAGAATGTGAAAAAGACTTGGGAGTCATGGTAAGCAGAAATCTAAAGCCAAGACAGCAGTGCCTCAGTGTGCGCAACAAGGCCAACAGATTACTTGGATTTATCTCAAGAAGTATAAGTAACAGAAGTCCAAAAGTTATTTTACAGCTCTATACATCACTAGTGAGGCCTCATTTAGATTATGCTGCTCAGTTTTGGTCCCCTTACTACAGGATGGACATAGACTCATTAGAGAACATACAGAGAAGAATGACTAAATGATTTACTGTGTAAGGAACCTCCCGTATGAAGATAGACTTAAAGCCTTAAATCTCCACTCTCTGGAGAGGCGTAGAATGAGGGGAGATATCATTGAAGTGTATAAGTGGATGACGGGGATAAACAAGGGAGACATTAATAAAGTACTGAGGGTGTCGAACCAGGTAAGAACCAGGAATAATGGATTTAAGTTGGATAAATTTAGATTTAGAAAGGACATAGGTAAGTAATGGTTTTCTAACAGAGTTGTGGATGCGTGGAACAGTCTTCCCAGTGGGGTGATAGAGGCTAGGACCATGGGTAGCTTTAAGAAGAGACTGGACAAATATATGAGTGGGAGGGGCTGGGTTTGATTGGTGTCAAGGGGTACGGGAGTTATTTCTTGAGTAGCTTAAGGTAGATGTCGTTTTGATAAGGACCTGCCTCGTATGGGCCAGTAGGCCTTCTGCAGTGTTCCTACATTCTTATGTTCTTATGTTCTTATATGTGCAGTGAGTTTCGGAGAAGTGCTGCTTCTCACATGTGGATTGAGGTATTAAAGCAGATGTTTCTTCCCCCAGGTGTGCTGAGGTTTTCTCACGCAAGTGCTGGTTCTCACAGGTGTAGTGACGTGTCATTAAGACAAGTGCTGGTTCTCACATTTGTAATGAAGTGCCGTTAAGACAAGTGTTGATTGCCTTTGGTGTAATTAGATGTTTAAACAGGTGTTTCCTCTCATAGGCGTAATGAGGTGTCATTATGGCAGGTATTTCTCCTCACAGCTGCAGTGAATTGCAATTAAATCAGGTGTTTCCTCTTACAGGTGTCGTGGGTTCGCCGTCGGGACTATCACCTGCTGACGGTGGGTCGACAGGTGTACTCGTCAGATGCCAGGGTCGGGGTGAAGGTGTCTCCTGATGGCTGTGACTGGATGCTGACGGTACGGTGGGTGGCACCCCATGATCAGGGCCAGTACGAGTGCCAGGTCTCATCCCACCCACCTCAGTCCTTGATGGTGATGCTACATGTTGTGGGTGAGTTGCTGTTGTTGTGGGTGAGTTGTTATTAGTTGTGGGTGAGTTGTTGTTAGTTGTGGGTGAATTGTTGTTAGTTGTCGGTGAGTTTTTGTTAGTTGTGGGTGACTGATATGGTGAATTATTGTTGTGGGTGAGTTGTGTGTAAGTTATGAGTTGTGACTGAGTGTTGTCGTGAGTTGTGTATTGTAGGTGAGAGTGGTCGTGAGTTGTGGGTCGAAGGTGATTAGTGTGGGTGAACTGTGAGTTGTAGGAGGGTGATGGGCGAGAGTTGTGGTACAGTTGTGTGTTATGGATGAGTGTTCTGAGTTGTGTGTTATGGATGAGTGTTCTGAGTTGTGTATAATGGGTAAGTGTTACGAGTGAGTTGTATTGCTGTGAATAGGTTGTTTTATGGATAAATGTAGTAAGCTGAGTGATGTGCACCAGAGTTATTGGTGAGTTGTTTGTTTTGGGGAACTGTGAATTGAGTGAGTTGTGTGTTGCGAGTGACTTTTGTGTTGTAGTTGAGTGTTGTGCTGTAGGTGACTCGTACGTAGTTGATGAGTTGTTTTTAGTGAAAGAGTTGAGTGTTGTGGGAGCTGGTGTGGGTAAATTGGAGCGGGCTGTGTTGTGGGTAAGTTATGTGTTGTGGGTGATTGCTGTTTGCGTGTGTTGTTGGTAAGAGTTGTTGTGTTTTAGGTTAGTTCTGTGTTGTGGGTGTGTTCTGTGTTGTGGATGAGTGTTGTAGGTGAGGTTTGTGTTGTCAGTGTGTTTTTGCACGTTGTAGATGAGTTGTATTTTTTAGGCGAGTTGTGTATTGTAGGTGAATGTTGTGGATTGTGGTTGAGTTGGGTGTTACGGTTTAGTTGTTGTTTGATGTGGATGAGACTTTTATATTGTGGGTGAGATAGGTTTTAAAAGTGGATGAGCATTGTGTGTCACAGGTAAGCTGTGAGTTGTGGGAGAGCTGTCTGTTGTGGGTGAATTGTGTGTTGTGGGAGAGCTGTCTGTTGTGGGTGACCTGTGTGTTGTGGGAGAGCTGTCTGTTGTGGGTGACCTGTGTGTTGTGGGAGAGCTGTCTGTTGTGGGTGACTTATGTGTTGTGGGAGAGCTGTCTGTTGTGGGTGACGTGTGTTGTGAGAGAGCTGTCTGTTGTGGGTGACTTATGTGGTGACGTGTACTTAGCTCTGTGAAGACCTGTTTGTGTGCTCTCTGTGAATCTGTACAGGATGCCCTCTCTTGAGCAACTTTACCAGCAGCTGAGAGAGGAGCTCAGAGTTGCTAAGATGGAGATACGGCGATTAACGGAGGAGAACAAGAGGATTCGTAGTAATCCTTCTATTGTGAGTCCCCAGGTTAAGAGGGGAGCTTGGTCAGTGGCCGGGCAACATGGAACCAAGCTGAAGATCAAGAAAACGGTTGGAGAGGCGGAAACAACGAGAAACCAGAAGACTACCGTGGAAACTTCCAACTCATTCTCGGTGCTACCTGACGAATGTGAGTGTTCTGCTGGGAATGCCACAACGAGCACCAAAGAAGCATTGGCAGACGTGAGTAAGACATCCCTAGAAACCCCAACGAAGACCATCGAGAACGTCTTGACGAATTCTAAAGTGGTGTAATGCTACCTGGCGAATGTGAGTCGACTACTCGGAGCATCACGACGGACGACGCCAAGGAAGGTAAAAACATTGTTGTTGTTGGGGTTAGCCAGATTAGGTACATGGATAGGGCATTCTGCTTGAAGGATAGGAGTAGGAGGCAGAGAGTGTGTTTTCCTGGGCTGGGATGAAGGATATTGTTAAAGCCGTCTGGATGACATCATGAGGGGTAAGGGGAGCAATCCTATTATCTGTCTCAGTGCTGGAGGCAACGATGTTTGGCAGACGTAGGAGTGAGGACCTGATTAGCAGGTATAGGTCAGCAATAGAGATAATTAGGAGGAAGGGTGGGAAACCTGTCATATGTGGCAGTTTGCCAAGGAGAGGAGTTGGAAATGAATGGTTGTCCAGAGCAATTGGTGTCAATTGCTGGCTGGACAAGTACTGTAAGGAAAATGCGGTAACATTCATTGACAACTGGGACCTCTTCTATGGCAGAAATGACATGTATGCCAGGGATGGGTTCACTTATCTAGGTGTGGGGTGGGAGCACTGGCCAACGCAGTGGAGGAGCTGTTGGGTCTTTAAACTAGGAATAGTTAGTGGTATGGGTTTTGGCGGGAAAACTGTGAAGTCGCAGGGTAGTAACATGAGTACTAGGAGAACTAGTAATAGGCAAAATGAGGTGGATATTGGAAGCCAGTGGCACTAATTGACAAGGACAGTAATAAGTTTAGTGGAATAACAGAAAGGAGCAGGAAGGGTAAAGAGAGTGGAGGGTCATTAAAAATTTATTACACAAATAGTCGCAGTGCTAGAATAAGATGGACGAGTTGAGACTAGTTGCTAGTGCAGGTAACATAGATGTATTTGCCATAACTGAGACTGGTTTAATTCAAAAAGTCGGGACATCCTGCAGAATGTCACATTCAGGTTTTAAATTGTTCCAAGTAGATAGAAGTATCGGGAAGGGGGGTGGGGTGGCATTGTATGTCCGAGATCGCTTGAACTGTTGCATAAAAACGGGCATTAAGTCTGAAGTAACACATACAGAGTCTGTTTGGATAGAATTTTCAGAGGGGCATGAAAAATTAATTTTAGGTGTGATATACCGTCCCCCAAATTTAGATAGGGACCAAGGGAGACTACTATGGGGGGAAATTGTTAGGGCCACATGGCACGATAATGTAGTAATTCTAGGAGACTTTAACTTTAGTCATATTGATTGGAATTTCTTGACTGGGAATTTAGAATCATACGATTTCTTAGAAGTAGTTCAGGATTGTTTTTGAAGCAGTTTGTGACAGAACCTACAAGGGGAAATAACCTGCTTGACTTAGTTCTGGCAAACAATGAATCCCTTGTTAATAATTTAGAAGTTTCAGAGGAACTGGGTGCTAGCGACCACAAATCAATTACATTTAGAATTGAATGGAAGTATGATAGTAGGGATAACTCAGTAACAGTCCCAGTTTTTTCGCTTAGCAGATTACGATGGGCTTAGAGAACACTTATCATCTGTTGACTGGGGTAACGAAGAGAGCTATCAATATGACATTTTTCTGAACACAATACATGCTGCTCAAAGAACGTTTATCCCTTATAAGGAAATTAGATCAAATAGAAATGACCCAAAATGGATGAATAATGGGCTGAAATATCTACTAGGCATAAGAAAGGAATTTATAGGCGTATCAAAAGAGGCGAGGGTCATCTTATGAATCAGTATATTGACATTAAGAGGACATTAAAAAAGGGATAAGAAAAGCTAAAAGGGACTATGAAATTAAAGTTGCTAGGGATTCTAAAACTAACCCAAAAAGTTTTTTCCAGGTATATAGAACAAAAGTCAGAGATAAGATAGGTCCCCTTAAAAATAACTATGGGCATCTTACTGACAAAGAGAATGAAATGTGCTCGATTTTAAATAATTATTTTCTCTCGGTTTTTACACAGGAAGACACTAATAATATTCCGGTAATTAATTTTTATAGTGGATCAGAAGAAGATAAATTATTAACATCACAGTCACTAGTGAAATGGTTGTGAAGCAGATAGACCGACTGAAGCAAAATAAGTCACCGGGTCCTGATGAGGTTTTTTCAAGGGTTCTTAAGGAATGCAAAATGGAAGTCTGTGAACCATTAACTAATATTTTTAATTTATCTCTTCAAACAGGTGTAGTGTCTGATATGTGGAAGATGGCTAATGTAATTCCTATTTTAAAACAGGGACAAGTCGTTACCGTCAAATTACCGCCCAATAAGCCTGACCTCAATTGTAGGCAAATTACTAGTCAATTATAGCTCAAATTATAAGAAGCCATCTCGATAAGCATAGCTTGATTAATGATACTCAGCATGGATTCACAAGAGGCCGTCTTGTATAACTAATTTATTAACTTTCTTCAGTAAAGCTTTTGAGGCTGTTGACCACGATAAAGAATTTGATATTGTTTACTTAGATTTTAGTAAGGCATTTGATAGAGTTCCGCACCAAAGACTGTTGAAGAAGTAGCAGCTCATGGCATTGGGGGAAGGGTGCTCTCGGATCGAGTCATGGCTCACAGACAGGAAGCAGAGAGTGTCCATAAATGGGGTTAAATCCGAGTGGGGATCAGTAACAAGTGGCGTTCCACAGGGATCAGTCTTGGGCCCGTTGTTGTTTATAATATATATCAATGATCTTGATGAAGGAATTGCTAGTGATATGAGCAAATTCGCCGATGACACGAAGATAGGTAGGATAATTGATTCAAACGTAGATGTTAGGGAACTTCAGGAGGATTTAGACAAACTCTACTCTTGGTCAGAAAAGTGGCAGATGCAGTTCAATGTAGATAAATGCAAGTTTCTGAAGCTCGGGATAGTCCATAACCCTAGCACTTATAAGTTAAATAATGTAGAACTTAGCCATACAGATTGCGAAAAGGACTTGGGGGTTATGGTAAGCAGCAACCTTAAACCAAGACAGCAATGCCTAAGCGTATGTAATAAGGCAAATAGATTACTGGGATTTATATCAAGAAGTGTAAGCAACAGAAGTCCAGAGGTCATACTGCAGCTTTATACATCATTAGTAAGGCCTCACCTAGATTATGCAGCTCAATTCTGGTCTCCATACTACAGAATGGACATAAATTCGTTAGAAAACATTCAGCGTAGGATGACTAAATTAATACATAGCATTAGAAATCTTCCTTATGAAGAAAGATTGAAGACTCTTAAGTTACATTCACTTGTTAGACGAAGAATGAGGGGAGACCTGATCGAAGTGTGTAAGTGGAAGATAGGTATTAATAAAGGGGATATTAACAAGGTCTTGAGGATATCTCTCCAAGAGAGAACCAGCAGTAATGGATTTAAATTAGATAAGTTTAGATTTAGAAAGGACATAGGAAAGTATTGGTTTGGAAATAGGGTAGTTGATGAGTGGAACAGTCTACCTAGTTGGGTTATTGAGGCTAGGACTTTGGGTAGTTTCAAATTTAGGTTGGATAAGTACATGAGTGGGAGGGGTTGGATTTGAGAGGGACTTGCACATCGGAGCTTGTTTCTTGGGTGGCATTGAAAATTGGGTTGGTCAAATGTTTGTTAGTGGGATGAATTGTAAAGGACCTGCCTAGTATGGGCCAACAGGCCTGCTGCAGTGTTCCTCCTTTCTTATGTTCTTATGTTCTTATGTGTTGTGGGAGAGCTGTCTGTTGTGGGTGACTTATGTGTTGTCGGAGAGCTGTCTGTTGTGAGTGACTTGTGTGTTGTGGGTGAGCTGTCTGTTGTGGGTGACTTGTGTGTTGTGGGTGAGCTGTCTGTTGTGGGTGACTTGTGTGTTGTGGGTGGCTTGTGTGTATGTAGGTGAGTTTTATTTTTTTGTTGTGGATAAGTGTTATGTTTTGTGGTGTGGTGATGTTGTGTGTGTGGTGACTTGTTGTGTGGTGTGGGTGACTGCTGTGTGGCGTGGGTGACTGTTGTGTGGTGTGGGTGACTGTTGTGGTTGGGTGACTGCTATGTGTTATGGGTCACTGTTGTGTGGTGTGGGTCACTGTTGTGTGTTTGTGTGACTGTTGTGTGTTGTGGGTGACTGTTGTGTGTTGTGAGTGACTGTTGTGTGTTGTGAGTGACTGTTGTGTGTTTGAGTGACTGTTGTGTGTTGTGGGTGACTGTTGCTGCGTTGTGGGTGACTGTGTGTGTTGTAGGAGAGTGTTGTTTTTATTGGAGAAGGTTGTGTGTTATGGCTGAGCGATGTACTGTGGGTGAGTTGTTGTTTGTTGTTGGTAAGTGTTGTGTTCTGTGGGTAAGATGCGCACTGTGGGTAACTGTTGCTTGTTGCGGATGAGAGATGCTTGATGTGGGTGAAGGTTGTATGTTGTTAATGAATTTTGTATGTTGTGGGCGAGCGTTTTGTGTTGGGGTTAGTTGCTATGATTTATGGATTTGTTGTCTGTTGTGGGTTGGATGTGTGTTGTGGGTGGGATGTGTGTTGTGGGTGGGATGTGTGTTGTGGGTGGGATGTGTGTTGTGGGTGGGATGTGTGTTGTGGGTGGGATGTGTGTGTGGGTGGGATGTGTGTTGTGGGTGGGATGTGTGTTGTGGGTGGGATGTGTGTTGTGGGTGGGATGTGATGTTGTGGGTTGGATGTGTGTTGTGGGTTGGATGTGTGTTGTGGGTTGGATGTGTGTTGTGGGTGGGATGTTGTTGTGGGTGGGATGTGTGTTGTGGGTGGGATGTGTGTTGTGGGTGGGATGTGTGTTGTGGGTGGGATGTGTGTTGTGGGTGGGATGTGTGTTGTGGGTGGGATGTGTGTTGTGGGTGGGATGTATGTTGTGGGTGGGATGTGTGTTGTGGGTGGGATGTGTGTTGTGGGTGGGATGTGTGTTGTGGGTGGGATGTGTGCTGTGGGTGGGATGTGTGCTTGTGGGTGGGATGTATGTTGTGGGTGGGATGTTGTTGTGGGTGGGATGTGTGTTGTGGGGTGGGATGTGTGTTGTGGGCGGGATGTGTGTTGTGGGTGGGATGTGTGTTGTGGGTGGGATGTTGTTTGGGTTGGGATGTATGTTGTGGGTGGGATGTGTGTTGTGGGTGGGATGTGTGTTGTGGGTGGGATGTATGTTGTGGGTGGGATGTGTGTTGTGGGTGGGATGTATATTGTGGGTGGGATGTGTGTTGTGGGTGGATGATGTTGTGGGTGGGATGTGTTGTGGGTGGGATGTAGTGTTGTGGGTGGGATGTGTGTTGTGGGTGGGATGTGTGTTGTGGGTGGGATGTGTGTTGTGGGCGTGTGTTGGGTGCTGTTGGTGAGTGTCGTGTGTGAGTTTTATGGATCTTGCTGGTTTTTTTTTGAGTGTTGCGAGTGTTTTTGTTGTGGGTGAGTGTTGTGTTTTGTGGGTAAATGTTGTGGGTGAGTGTTGTGCTGTGGACGAATGTCATGGGTGAGTGTTGTGTGTTGTGGGTGAGTGTTGTGATTGAGTATTGTGTGGTATGTGTGTCTTGCGTTGTGGATGAAAGTTGTGTGTATCCTGGGTAAGTGTTGTGTGCTGTGGGTAAGTGTTGTTGTTGTATGGTCAGTATTGTGTGTTTTGGGTGAGTGTTGAGAGTTCTTGGATGGGTGTTCTGAGTGTGTTGTGAAGGTTGTGGGTGAGGGGTGTGATGTGTGAGTGCTGTAGGTGAGTGTTGTGTTCTGTGAATGAGTGTTGTGTGTGTTGTTGTGGATGAGATTTGTGAATAAGGGTGAGTGTAGTGAGTGTTGTGGGTAAGTTATGTGAGAATTGTAGGTGAGTTCGAGGGTTGTGGGTGTTGTAGGTGACATTTGTGTGGTGTGATTGTGGTGAGGGTTGTGTTGTTTTGAGGGCAAATGTTGTGAATGAGTGTTGTGGGTGAGTAGCCTGGGTGAGTGCCCTGGGTGAGTGTCCTGGGTGAGTACCCTGGGTGAGTACCCTGGGTGAGTGTCCTGGGTGAGTGCCCTGGGTGAGTGCCCTGGGTGAGTGACATGTGTGAGGGCCCTGGGTGAGGACCTTGAGTGAGTGCCCAGGGTGAGTGCCCTGGGTGAGGCCCTGGGTTAGTGTCCTGGGTGAGTACCCTGGGTGAGTGTCCTGGGTGAGTGCCCTGCGTGAGTACCCTGGGTGAGGACCCTGGTGAGTGCCCTGGGTGAGTGCCCTGGGTGAGTGCCCTGGGTGAGTGCCCTGGGTGAGTACCTTGGGTGATTACTCTGGGTGAGTGCTCTGGATGAGTACCCTGGGGATGAGTGTAGGCCCTGGGTGAGACCTTTAGGTGAGTGCCCAGGGTGAGTGCCCTGGGTGAGGGCCCTGGGTTAGTGCCCTGGGTGAGTGCCCTAGGTGAGTACCCTGCGTGAGTACCCTGGGTGAGTACCCTGGTGAGTGCCCTGGGTGAGTACCCTGGGTGAGTGCCCTGGGTGAGTGCCCTGGGTGAGTACCTTGGTGATTACCCTTGGTGAGTGCCCTTGGGTTGAGTACCCTGGGTGAGTGCCCTGGGCGAGTGCCTGGGTGAGTGCTGGGTGAGTGCCCTGGGTGAGTACCCTGGGGAGTACCTGGGTGAGTGCCCTGGGTGAGTGCCCTGGTGATACCTGGGTGAGTACCTGGGTGAGTGCCCCCTGGATGAGTGCCTGGTGAGTGCCCTGGGTGAGTGCCCTGGGTGAGTGCCCTGGGTGAGTGCCCTGGGTGTCCTGGGTGAGTGTCCTGGGTGAGTGCCCTGGGTGAGTGCCCTGGGCGAGCGCCCTGGGTGAGTGCCCTGGGTGAGTGCCCTGGGTGAGTGCCCTGGGTGAGTACCCTGGGTGAATATTGATGGTGCGAGTTTCGTTGTAATGTTTAGGATGAGCATCCGTGTTTAGGAAAGCTCAGGACAAGCACGAGTGTTGGGATAGCTGAGGATGGGATCATGTGTAGTTGTAATAGTGGTAATATTAGTAGGAATAATGGAGCTACATGTAGTAGTAGTATATGTAGTAGTAGTAGTAGTAGTAGTAGTTGTGTTGTTGTTGTGCAGTAATAATTAAGATTGTGGGAAATAGCATACCGCAGCAGGGTAGTAAATACAATACATTCAAACTGTTATTTACTATCATGAAGACTTGAAAACCCCAAACTTGTAGCCTTATTTTCTGAAGAAAAACGGGGGTGCACATTTAATTAATCTTCCTTCACATTTGTTTGGTTAGTTAAATATTCATTCAACAGTAATTCCTTATCTTACCAGTTTTTCCGGGGATAACGTTTCACACATCAAATACTGCCTTGGCAATATTGCCTAGGCAATTTTCAAAAATCTTTGCACGTCGCCTTTAAAGACTTTCCATAGTCATGAGCTTCTGCAACAGTAAATTCGTCCAGCCTTAATTAAAGGAGATCAATCAGCTGCAGCAGAGGACTCAGCAGTGGACACCTTAATATTAGAACCAGGAGGGAAAAGGGGAAAAGAGGAAGATGGTGTGGAGACCAGGGAGTTACAGCCAGAGACACCGTCCATAGTCTTCTTATGAACGGGGTACTAGCAAAACTAGATGTATTTTAGTAGCTGCACTACTATCCCGGAAAGGTATCCCCGTATTCCGTAATCCCAGTTCCTTGTGTATCAGTACATGTGACGTACGTTATTGATGCACTTAAATGTAAGTGTTGAAGATCTGACGAGAGTCAGCAGAGCCAGTGATAAGCCATCGTATGGAAGCTAATATCCAGATTTCTTCAACGTAAATTGCAAAATTGGAAATATAAAGTCCAAATCTAATATTTCACAGAGACGAAAGAGACGTATTCAAAAAAAAAAAAAATAATTACATTAAGCTTAAAGCAGCAACGATCAGAAGTTACATTATAATAACATTACCATGGAACCTTTGAAAATAATCAGTTGCAGGAAAAACACTATTTTATTTTCAGTTTCTTATTTTACAGAAACCAATGCAAATAATAACCAATGTAAATTACAATGTAAATAACACAACCTAACGTCAAGAGATGGTTTCCATTGAGGAAAATACACCAAATATGAAGCCTACCTGACGTAGCATTTTCCAATTCTTGCACAGAATCCAACACAGTTGTACCAACACGACCTTAATGTATGAAATGTTTGATCCAGTTCGCACGATACTTCAGTTATTGAAACTTGTTGCAGTTCAAAACTGTTATATTTTCAACACTTATCAGGTGGTCACACAGCACCTGGGGTACACAGCACATGGGGTACACAGCACCTGGGGTACACAGCACCTGGGGTACACAGCACCTGGGGTACACAGCACCTGGGGTACACAGCACCTGGGGTACACACCTGGGGTACACAGCACCTGGGGTACACAGCCCCTGGGGTACCCAGAAACTGGGGTACACGGGCCCCAAGGGTACACAGCACATGGGGTACACAGCACCTGGGGTACACAGCACCTGGGGTACACAGCACCTGGGGTACACAGCACCTGGGGTACACAGCACCTGGGGTACACATCTGGTGTACACAACACCTGGGGGTTACACGCACCTGGGTACACGCACCTGGGTACAAGCCCCGGGGGTTACACAGCACCTGGGGTACACATCTGGTGTACACAACACCTGGGGTACACAGCACCTGGGGTACACAGCACCTGGGGTACACAGCACCTGGGGTACACAGCACCTGGGGTACACAGCACCTGGGGTACACATCTGGTGTACACAACACCTGGGGTACACAGCACCTGGGGTACACAGCACCTGGGGTACACAGCACCTGGGGTACACAGCACCTGGGGTACGCAGCACCTGGGGTACGCAGCACCTGGGGTACACAGCACCTGGGGTACGCAGCACCTGGGGTACACAGCACCTGGGGTACGCAGCACCTGGGGTACACAGCACCTGGGGTACGCAGCACCTGGGGTACGCAGCACCTGGGGTACGCAGCACCTGGGGTACACAAGCACCAGGGGTACACAGCACCTGGGGTACACAGCACCTGGGGTACACAGCACCTGGGGTACACAGCACCTGGGGTACACAGCACCTGGGGTACACAAGCACCAGGGGTACACAGCACCTGGGGTACACAGCACCTGTACACATCACCTGGGTTACACAGCACCTGGGGAGCACAGCACGTGGGGTACACAGCACGTGGGGTACACAGCACCTGGGGTACACAGCACATGGGGTACACAGCACATGTTGTACACAGCACCAAGGGTACACAGCACATGGGGTACACAGCACCTGGGGTACACAGCACCTGGGGTACACAAGCACCAGGGGTACACAGCACCTGGGGTACACAGCACCTGGGGTACACAGCACCTGGGGTACACAGCACCTGGGGTACACAGCACCTGAGGTACACAGCACCTGGGGAACACAGCACCAGGGGTACACAGCACCTGGGGTACACAGCACCTGGGGTACACAGCACATGGGGTACACAGCACATGGGGTACACAGCACATGGGGTACACAGCACCAGGGGTACCAGCACCGGGGTAACGGGCACCAGGGAAACACAGCACCAGGGGTACACAGCACATGGGGTACACAGCATCTGGGGTACACAGCACCAGGGGTACACAGCACCTGGGGTACACAGCACCTGGTGTACACATCACCTGGGGAGCACAGCACGTGGGGTACACAACACCTGGGGTACACAACACCTGGGGTACAGAGCCCCTGGGGAACACAGCACCTGGGTACACAGCCCCTTGGAAACACAGTACCTGGGTTACACAGCACCTGGGGAACACTGCGCCTGAGAAACACAGCGTCTGGGGCAACAGTGCTTGGGGAACACAGTGCCTGGGGAACACAGCGCCTGGGGAACACAGCGCCTGAGGGAACACAGCGCCTGGGGAACACAGCGCTGGGGAACACAGCGCCTGGGGAACACAGCGCCTGGGGAACACAGCGCCTGGGGAACACAGCGCCTGGGGAACACAGCGCCTAGGAACACAGCGCCTGGGGAACACAGCGCCTGGGGAATACAGCGGCTGGGGAACACATCACCTGGGGAACACAGCACCAGGGGTACACAGCACCTGGGGTACACAGCCCCTGGGGAACACAGCACCTGTGGTACACAGCACCTGGGGTACACAGCCCCTGGGGAACACTGCGCCTGAAAAAAACACAGCCCCTGGGGCACACAGTGCTTGGGGACACAGCGCTTGGGAACACAGCCCCTGGGGAACACAGCGCCTGGGGAAGACAGCGCCTGGGGAACACAGCGCTTGGGGAACATAGCGCTTGGGGAACACAGTGCCTGGGGCACAGAGTGCCTGGGGAACACAGTGTTTGGGGTACACAGCACCTGGGGAACACAGCGCCTGGGGCACATAGTGTTTGGGGTACACAGCACCTGAGGAACACAGCACCTGGGGAACACAGCGCCTGGGGAACACAGCACCTGAGGAACACAGCGCCTGCGGAACACAGCGCCTGGGGAACACAGCGCCTGGAGAACACAGCGCCTGGGGAACACAGCACCTGAGGAACACAGCGCCTGCGGAACACAGCGCTGGGGGAACACAGCCCCGGGGGGAAACACAGCGCCTGGGGAACATAACGCCTGGGGAACACAACGCCTGGGGAACACAACGCCTGGGGAATACAGCACCTGGGGCACACAGCACCTGGGTAACACAGCACCAGGGGAACACAGCACCTGGGGAACACAGCACCTGGGGAACACAGCACCTGGGGCACAGAGTGTCTGGGGAACATAGCGCCTGGGGCACACACTGATTGCGGAACACAGTGCCTGGGGAACACAGCACCTGGGGAACACAGCGCCTGGGGAACACAGCGCCTGGGGCACAGAGTGCCTGGGGAATGGGCCTGGGGCACACAGTGCTTGGGGAAAACACAGTGATTGGGGAACACAGCGCCTGGGGAACACAGCACCTGGGGAACACAGCACCTGGGGAACACAGCACCTGGGGAACACAGCACCTGGGGAACACAGCACCTGGGGAACACAAAGCTTGGGGAACACAGCACCTGGTGTACACATCCCCTGGGGGAAACAAAAAACCTTGGGTAGGCAACTGGGGTACACACCACTGGTTACACAGCACCTCTGGGAACACAGCACCTGGGTACACAACACCTGGGACCACAACTTTTGGGGTACACAGCACCTGGGGTACACAGCGCCTGGGGTACACAGCGCCTGGGGACACAGCGCTGGGGGCACAGCACCTGGGATCCCACAGCACCTGGGGATACCAGCACCTGGGGGTACACAACACCTGGGGTTCACCAGCACTGGGGGTACAGAGCACACGGGTACACAGCACCGGGGGTACAAAGTACTTGGCGTACACAGCCCTGGCGTACCCCGGAAACCAGGGGTACACAGCACAGGGGGCACACAGCCCCTGGGGTACACAGCACCGGGGGAAACACAGCACATGGGTTACAACAGCATCTGGGTACACGCAATGGGTACCACAGCACTGGGTACACGCACCAGAGGAAACACAGCACCTGGGAACAGCACCTGGTGTAACAACCCACCTGGGTTACACAGCACCTGGGGAGCACAGCACGTGGGGTACACAACACCTGGCGTACACAGCACCTGGGATACACAACACCACAACACCTGGGGTACACAGCCCCTGGTGTACACATCACCTGGGTTACACAGCACCTGGGGAGCACAGCACGTGGGGTACACAACACCTGGCGTACACAGCACCTGGGATACACAACACCTGGGGTACACAGCCCCTGGGGAACACAGCACCTGGGTACACAGCACCTTGGAAACACTGCGCCTGAGGCACACAGTGCCTGGGGAACACACTGCCTGGGGCACAGAATGCTGGAGAACACAGCGTCTGGGGCAACAGTGCTTGGGGAACACAGCGCCTGGGGAACACAGCGCCTGAGGAACACAGCGACTGGGAAACACAGCACCTGGGAAACACAGCACCTGGGAAACACAGCACCTGGGAAACACAGCACCTGGGAAACACAGCACCTGGGAAACACAGCACCTGGGAAACACAGCACCTGGGAACACAGCACCTGGGCAACACAGCACCTGGGCAACACAGCACCTGGGGAACACAGCACCTGGGAAACACAGCACCTGGGAAACACAGCACCTGGGAAACACAGCACCTGGGGAAACACAGCACCTGGGAAACATAGCACCTGGGAAACACAGCACCTGGGCAACACAGCACCTGGAGAACACAGCACTTGTGGAACGGAAACCATTCAAATTTGATTGATGCAAGGAAAAATCAATTCAGTTCCTTGGATCAAGAGCCCTCACCAGCATCAAGGGAAAAATTAACGTAAATTTATTTAACAAGCATTAACATTAATAACAGTTTCACTTTGTTGATCACAAAATCGTCAAGTCTACTCCTTCGCCCCCTCCCAAATTTTACGCATTCCAGGAATTTTGGTGCTGGGAATGGTTCAAAAACTTTGATCATAGGACATTTGAACGTCCCCAATAGAATCTGATTTCCCCGTTACGTAGTAAGTGTTGAAATTGAAGCCCGGGTTTGGGTAAGGCGTTGATGTGTTATTGATGAAACTGGAGGAAGAATTAGTGAAACATTTTGGAAAATAATGAGGGACTGTCTGGGAACGTGATAGAAGTAGTAGAGGAGAGGGAGTAAATAGTTACAGAAGGGGACAATTTTGAGGTATACTGGTATACCTGGAGTATACTTTGGGGAGGATTCGGGGTCAAGCCCCGGCTGCCCGGTCCCTGACCAAGCTCAGTAGAAAGGTCTCTACACTACACTCTTGTTACTCACACATTCTCTTTGGGGAAAACCGTGTGGCTCATCCTGTTTTACAAGTCACTTGCTGAACGTTGGGTAGCAGGACATCGATCCCCTTGGTGATAAGTAAATTAGTGTGATTAAATTTCCCTTTGTAGACATTTAAAGTGCGTTGTTCTCCAGGTATGAGCGTTACTTACTGACAAATTCATACCTACACTGAAAATTATCCCTATAACATTTTGCATGCAAATGCAAACTGCGTAGGCGCGCGGAAAACGAACGCACGAATGAAAGAACGGCGAAAAAACGAAAATAATGAATGACGAATTAACGATCAACGAACACGCGCGCGTTCAACATCATCACACCATTGTAAGTTATGAAGTTTGGGGAAGGACAAATAAGACCGCAGACAGGTACAGGGGTCAGGGCCAAAAGCTATAAAACCTATCAGGTGAATATCTACGGCATATCCCTGAGGCGGGCCCGAAACAAGTAACTGAACAGCAAACTAGGGGTTAGCAGAATAGTTTTCGTAAACTTTTGTAAGGAGAAAATTCACGACACTGTACACCGTGTACGTCGGCCCATAATGGGCATATAGAACCACATCTAGTCAAACATATCAAGAAACTGGAGAGATGCAGAGGTTTCATAAAGCTGTCCGAACTAAGAGTTTACCCATGTGGAGAGGTTATGGAACTCCCAAATTGATTATACTGGTCGAAAGTATGTCAGGTTAGACAGGAACGATGTTTTTCAGAGATGGGCACAGGAACAAGGATTCACAGCTAAAGTTGAAAACTCCTATAAGCCACAGGGGGAAAAATCTGGGAAACAAATTGTTATAGGCGGGTCATTTAAACAGCTTTACAAAAAGGTGCGACGGGGTGTTGAAGCTAAGGTGGTGGACCTAGTACGACCAGAGAAGAGGCGGGACCATGAGCTATGAAATCAATCCATGCAAAACCCCATATAGATGGGTACTACATAAACCCGGAACTGTGACTGACAATTGCCCAAACACATAAGGTGAAATACAACCCCAGACACAGACACACAACACAAGACACCCGACACACACACACACACATAACACCCCAGACACACACACACAAAACACCAGACACACACACACACACACACACACGACACACACACAGACCACACACAGACACACACAGCACACACACAGACACACACCCAAAACACACAGCACACACACACACACACAAACACACAACGCACACGCACACCCACACACGCAACACGGGCCCACACACTACAACACAAACACACAACAAACACCTCCACCCCATATCCTTCTCCCCCTGCCTACCTGCAAACACCTCTGCACCAAAACACCACTCCGAAAATAAAAAGCTTCAATTGTTTGGGACAACGGGGTAACCAAGAAGAGGCGAGAACCCAAGGGTCTTTGGGAGAGAACTGTGAAGGACGCAGAGCCAAAAAGGGAGGAAGACTGGGGAAAGAAGCCCAAGAAGGCTTGAAGGAGGATAGAGGAGAGGATAGCTGCAGAGAGCAGAATTGGGAAACAAACATGCCTAGTAGAAAGCCAAGAGGAACTGAGGAAACTGAAAAAAGCCTAAGAAAAAAATAACAGTTTAAAAATAACTCAAAGGGAATTCTGCATCAGAAGACAAGGGACTGGAGGGAGCAAAAAACTATACTGCAGAAAAAGTTGTATCAGACCACAAGTGGCCAAGGCAAAGAAAGGAGCCACACCTAGGAACAATTAGAGTCGGAAAACATTGAAGGAGCTAGGATATATGCAGGGACTCTACCAGAGACCTGCAGGGGCCAAAAACACCGAAGCAGAAAGCCCGACCAATTTAGCATAGAGGCCTCAGCTAGAGAAGGGAAAAATTTTAAGGGAGAATTCTCCAAGGAAGGGAAATAAAACACCTCAGAGGACGCAATGGGAGAGACAGTGGGAGGGAAGAAAAGGGAGAGATCAGTTTTGTCTGGCAGGAAATCCCCCATGACAGCCCAAGAAATTGACAATCTAAAATACAATACACAACGATCCTCTATCCCACCCCCACACCAGGGAACCCACCCTACAAAAACCCTTATGGAAACTCTACAACACCCTATCACAGTCCCCAAAGGCCCCCTCGGGTTCCTGCTTCTCCCAACCCATATTCTCCAAGGACCACAGTTTTAGAACAGAAGTTGAAGGTTTGGTACACGGATGTGGATGGAATAACAAATAAATATGAGGAGTGGCATGAAAGAATCAATGAGAAGTCCCCAGATATCATAGCAGTCACAGAAACGAAACTCACTGAGATAGTAACAGATGCAATTTTCCCACCAAGATATCAGATCCTGAGGAAAGACAGAAGGAGCAGAGGGGGAGGAGGGGTTGCACTGCTCGTAAAAAAACTGATGGAAATTTGAGGAAATAGGAGGCATGGACGAGATTGGAGAAAGGGAATACATAGTAGGTACACTTCAGTCTGAAGAGCACAGGGTAGTCATTGCAGTGATGTATAATCCACCACAGAACTACAGGAGGCCAAGAGAGGAATATGAAGAGAGCAACAGAGCAATGGTGGACACACTGGCTGAGGTGGCAAGAAGAGCTCACTCGAGTAGAGCAAAGTTACTGGTTATGGGCGATTTCAACCACACGAAGATCGATCAGGAAAACCTGGAGCCACACGGGGGTCCCGAAACATGGAGAGCCAAGATGATGGATGTTGTACCGGAAAATCTCATGCATTAACATGTTAAGGACACTTCCAGAGAGAGAGGGGAGGATGAACTAGCAAGACTGAACCTTGTGTTCACCCTGAGCAGTTCGAACATTGAGGACATCACATATGAGAAGTCCCTAGGAGCTAGTGACCACGTGGTTCTGTGCTTTGAATATATGGTAGAGTTACAAGTGGAGAGGGCAACAGGAGTTGAATGTGAAAAGCCAGACTATAAAAGGGGGAACTACATAGGTTTGAGGAACTTCCTGCAGGAGGTTCAGTGGGACAGAGAAATGGCAGGAAAGTCAGTAAACGAAATGATGGAATATGTAACAACAAAATGCAAGGAGGCAGAGGAAAGGTGTAAGGAGGCAAAAACTAAGTGCAGTAGAGAATGGAAAAAGTACAGAGGGTAAAAAACACAGGAAAATAAAGAGATTAGTCAAAGAGCCAGGAACGAGTATGCACAGGTCAGGAGGGAGGCCCAGGGACAGTATGAAAACAACATAGCATCGAAAGTCAAGTCTGACCTGAAACTGCTGTATAGCCACATCAGGAGGAAGACAACAGTCAAAGACCAGGTGATCAGGCTGAAGAAAGAAATGATCATGAGGTATGTGATGAGCTCAACATGAGATTTAAGGAAGTATTTACAGTAGAGACAGGAAGTGCTCTGGGAAGACAGCACAGAGGGAAACACCAACAGGGAATTTACCAACAAGTGTTGGATGGCATACAAACAACGGAGGAGGAGGTGCAGAAGCTGCTGAGTAACCTGATACCTCAAAGGTGATGGGACTGGATAACATCTCCCCGTCGGTCCTTAGAGAAGGAGCAGAGATGCTGTGAATGCCACTAACCACAATCTTTAATACATCCCTTGAAACTGGGCAACTACGTGAGGTATGGAAGACAGCAAATGTAGTCCCGATTTTTAAGAACGGAAACAGACACGAGGCACTAAACTACAGACCATTGTCACTGATGTGAATAATATGTAAAGTCATGGAGAAGATTATTAGGAGGAGAGTGGTGGAGCACCTAGAATGGAACAAGCTTATTAACGACAACCAGCACGGATTCAGGGAAGGCAAATCCTGTGTCACAAACCTACTAGAGTTGACTTAAGAAATCGTAATGACACGATTGCAAATAAACCATACCCCCGGCCGGGATTGAACCCGCGGTCATAGAGTCTCAAAACTCCAGCCCGTCGCGCTAGCCACTAGACCAGCTAGCCACAATAAGATTCATCCAACTAGGTATATTTCTACACCATAGGAAAGTTAGCACAGGCACCTCTGTGACCACAAATGCAAGTTTTTACAGACGAATCTCCAGCTAGCGTGGCCGTGACGAACTCTAGCTCAAGTCCCTTCACTGCCGTCAACATGACTAGCGCGACGGGCTGGAGTTTTGAGACTCTATGACCGCGGGTTCAATCCCGGCCGGGGGTATGGTCTACTAGAGTTTTGTGACAAGGTAACGCAAGTAAGACACGAGAGAGAGGGGTGGGTAGATTGCAGTTTCTTAGACTGCAAGAAGACCGACACAATTCCTAACAAGAAATTAGTGCAAAAGCTAGAGGATAACAGGAAGGGCACTGCAATTGATCAAAGAATACCTGACAGGGAGGCAACAATGAGTCATGGTACATGACGAGGTATCACAGTGGACGCCTGTGACGAGCGGGGTTCCACAGGGGTCAGTTCTAGGATCAGTGCTATTTCTGGTATTGGTGAATGACAAGATGGAAGGGATAGACTCAGAAATGTCCCTGTTTATAGATGATTTGAAGTTAATGAGTAGACTTAAATCAGATGAGGACCAGGCAGGGCTACAAAGAGACGTGGATAGGCTGGAAGCTTGGTCCAGCAACTGGCTTCTCGAATTTAACCCCCCCCCCCCACTGGGAAGTCATGAAGATCGGGGAAGGGAAAAGAAGACTGCAATCAGAGCATAGGCAAGGTAGCCAAAGACTGCAAACATCACTCAAGGAAAAGGATCTTGGGGTGAGTATAATACCGAGCACATCTCCTGAAGAGCTCATCAACCAGATAACTGGTGCAGCACATGAGCGCCTGGTAAACCTGAGAATAGCATTTCGATACTTCAGTAAGGAATCGTTCAACCCTCTGTACACCGTGTACGTCAGGCCCATGCTGGAGCATACAGCACCAGTTTGGAGGCCACACCTGATCAAACACGTCAAGAGATTAGAGAAAGTGCAAAGGTTTTCAACAAGTCTGGTTCCAGAGCTAAGGAGAATGTCCTACGAAGAAAGGTTAAAGGAAATTGGCCTGACGACACTGGAGGACAGGAGGGATGGGGGAGACATAATAACGACATACAAAATATTGCAAGGAATTGACAAGGTGGACAGAGACAGGATGTTCCAGAGATGGGACACAGAAACAAGGGGCCACAATTGGAATCTGAAAACTCAGGTGAGTCAAAGAGGTATTAGGAAATATTTCTTTAGCGATAGAGTTGTCAGGCAGTGACATGGTCTGGCAAGCGATGTAGTGGAGACAGGAACCATACATAGTTTTAAGACGTGGTATGATAAAGCTCATGGAGCAGGGCGAGAGAGGACCTAATAATGAAAAGGAGAGGTCAGGAGCTATGTCTCTACCTCTGCAAGCTCAAATAGGTAAGTACAAATTGGTGAGTATACACACAACACAGACAAACATGTAGCATTGAACTGCAAACCAGTGTCTTTGGCATGTATAGTTTGCAAAGTCATGGAGAACATTATCAGAAGACGAGTGGTGGAGCACCTAGAAAGGAATGAAATTATTTTCGATAACCTGCACTGTTTCAGGGAAGGGAAATCCTGTATCAGAAACCTACTGGAGTTCTACGACAAGGTGATGACAGTAAGACAAGAGAGAGAGGAGTGGGTAGATGGCATTTTCTTGGACTGTAAGAAGGCTTTAGACACAGTTCCTCACTAGTGGTTAGTTCAAAAACCTGAGGATCAGACAGGTATAACAGGGAAGGCACTGGAATGGATCAGAGAATAACTGATAGGTAGGCAACAGTGGGTTATTGTGTGAGACGAAGTGTCAGAGTGGGCGTCTGTGACGAGCGGTGCTGTTTCTGGTATATATGAATGACATGAAAGAGAAGTGTCCCATTTAGCAGAGGATGTGAAGCTAATGAGGAGAATTCAATCAGATGAGGATCAGGCAGGGCTACAAAGGGATCTGGACAGACTGCAGGCCTGGTCCAGCAAGTGGCTCCAGGAGTTTAACCCCAACAAGTGCAAAGTCATGAAGGTCGGGGAAGGGCAAAAAAGATAGCAGACAGAATACAGTCTAGGGGGCCAGAGACTACAAACCTCACTCAAGGAAAACGATCTTATGGTGAGTAGAATACCAAGCACATCTCCTGAGGTGCACATCAACCAAATAACTGCTGCAGCATATAGGCGCCTGGCAAAGCTAAGAATATCATTTCGACATCTCAGTAAGGAGTCGTTCCGGATTCTGTACACTGTGTATGTTAGACCCATATTGGAGTGTACACCTTCAGTCTGGAAGGCTCACCTGCATATCAGGAGACTAGAGAAAGTACAAAAGTTTCTAATAAGACTAGTTCTGGAGCAAAGGGGCATGTCCTAATAGCAGGCGCTAAGAGAACTCTTCCTGACGACGCTGGAGGACAGGAGGGACAGGGGGCTATGTGATAACGACGTATAAAATATTGAGAGGAATCGGCAAGGTGAACAGAGGCAGAATGTTCCAGAGAGGGGACACAGAAACAAGGGGTCACAATTGGAAGTTGAAGAGCCAGATGAGTCACAGGGATGCTATGAAGTATTTTTTCATTCATACAGTTCTTAGAAAGTGGAAGAGTCTGATGTAGTGTAGACCGGTGCAATACATAGCTTTAAGAAGAAGTATGATAAAGGCCTTGGAGCAGGGAGGGAGTGGACCTAGTGGCGACCAGTGAATAGGGGCAGCCAGGAGCTATGACTCTACCCCTGCCACCACAATTTGTTGAGTACATTTAGGTATGTACACACACACACACACACACACACACACACACACACACACACACACACACCACACACACACACACACACACACATGGTTTCAGGGACGGGAAATCCTGTGTCACAAACCTACTGGAGTTCTATGACATGGTGACAGCAGTAAGACAAGAGAGAGAGGGGTGGGTGGATTGCATTTTCTTGGACTGCAAGAAGGCGTTTGACACAGTTCCACACAAGAGATTGGTGCAAAAACTGGAGGACCAAGCAGGGATAACAGGGAAGGCACTACAATGGATCAGGGAATACTTGTCAGGAAGACAGCAGCGGGGTCATGGTACATGGCGAGGTGTCAGAGTGGGCACCTGTGACCAGCGGGGTCCCGCAGGGGTCAGTCCTAGGACCAGTGCTGTTTCTGGTATTTGTGAATGACATGACGGAAGGAATAGACTCTGAGGTGTCCCTGTTTGCAGATGACGTGAAGTTGATGAGAAGAATTCACTCGATTGAAGACCAGGCAGAACTACAAAGGGATCTGGACAGGCTGCAGACCTGGTCCAGCAATTGGCTCCTGGAGTTTCAATCCCACCAAGTGCAAAGTCATGAAGATTGGGGAAGGGCAAAGAAGGCCGCAGACGGAGTACAGTCTAGGGGGTCAGAGACTACAAACCTCACTCAAGGAAAAAGATCTTGGGGTGAGTATAACACCAGGCACATCTCCTGAAGCGCACATCAACCAAATAACTGCTGCAGCATATGGGCGCCTAGCAAACCTCAGGACAGCATTCGACATCTTATAAGGAATCATTCAGGACCCTGTACACCGTGTACGTTAGGTCCATATTGGAGTATGCAGCACCAGTTTGGAACCCACACCTAGCCAAGCACGTGAAGAAACTAGAGAAAGTGCAAAGGTTTGCAACAAGACTAGTCCCAGAGCTAAGAGGTATGTCCTACGAGGAGAGGTTAAGGGAAATCAACCTGACGACACTGGAGGACAGGAGAGATAGGGGGGACATGATAACGACATACAAAATACTGAGAGGAATTGACAAGGTGGACAAAGACAGGATGTTCCAGAGATTGGACACAGTAACAAGGGGACACAATTGGAAGCTGAAGACACAGATGAATCACAGGGATGTTAGGAAGTATTTCTTCAGCCACAGAGTAGTCAGTAAGTGGAATAGTTTGGGAAGCGATGTAGTGGAGGCAGGATCCATACATAGCTTTAAGCAGAGGTATGATAAAGCTCACGGCTCAGGGAGAGTGACCTAGTAGCGATCAGTGAAGAGGCGGGGCCAGGAGCTCGGACTCGACCCCCGCAACCTCAACTAGGTGAGTACAACTAGGTGAGTACACACACACCTACTGTCACAAACCTACTAGAATTTTATGACAAGGTGACAGAAAATAAGACAAGAGAGAGAAGGGTGGATAGACTGCATTTTCTTGGACTGCAAGAAGGCCTTCGACACAGTTCCTCACAAGAGGTTACTGCAAAAGCTAGAGGATCAGGCGCACATATCAGGAAGGGCACTGCAATGGATCAGAGAATACCTGACAGGGAGGCAACATCGAGTCATGGTACGTGACGAGGTGTCAAAGTGGGCGCCTGTGACAAGCGGGGTTCCACAGGGACCTGTGCTGTTTTAGGTATATGTGAACGACATAACGGAAGGGATAGACTCAGAAGTGTCCTTGTTTGCAGATGATGTGAAGTTAATGAGGAGAATCAAATCGGTCGAGGATCAGGCAGGACTACAAAGAGACCTGGACACGCTACAAGCCTGGTCCAGCAACTGGCTCCTTGAGTTTAACCCTGCTAAGTGCAAAGTCATGAAGATTGGGGAAGGGCAAAGAAGACCGCAGACACAGCATAGTCTAGGTGGCCAAAGACTGCAAACCTCACTAATGGAAAAAAGATCTTGGGGGTGAGTATAACACCGAGCACATCTCCTGAGGCGCACATCAATCAGATAACTGCTGCAGCGTACGGGCGTCTGGCAAACCTAAGGATAACGTTCCGATGCCTCAGTAAGGAATCGTTCAAGACTTTGTACACCAATTACGTCAGGCCCATAATGGAGTATGCAGCACCAGTTTGGAATCCACACCTGGTCAAGCACGTCAAGAAATTAGAGAAGGTGCAAAGGTTTGCAACAAGACTAGTCCCAGAGCTAAGGGAATTGTCCTACAAAAAAAGATTAAGGGAAATCGGCCTGACGACACTGGAGGACAGGAGGGCCAGGGGAGACATAATAACGACATATAAAATACAGCGCGTAATAGGCAAGGTGGACAAAGACGGAATGTTCCGGAGATGGGACACAGAAACAAGACGTCACAATTGGAAGCTGAAGACTCAGATGAATCAAAGGATGTTAGGAAGTATTTCTTCAATCATAGAGTTGTCAGGTAGTGGAATAGCCTAGAAAGTGACGTAGTGGAGACGGGAACCATACATAGTTTTAAGACGAGGTTTGATAAAACTCATGGAGCAGGGAGAGAGAGGACCCAGTAGCAACCAGTGAAGAGGCGGGGCCAGGAGCAATGAATCGACCCCTGCGACCACAAATAGGTGAGTACACACACACACACACACACACACACACACACACACACACACACACATGGACGGTAAGAACTTATAATTTCATATGCGTCAGCTCTAATTACACGTCTTTTTTAATTACGCTATAATTTTCTCTGAACATACCTTTTCTTCCCCACAGCCCTTTACTTATGTAGATAACGTTCCTATACTGGCATGTGACCCATCACTCCCATGGTAACCTTCATATGCTAGTGTGTGACCCACCACTCTCATGGTAACCTTCCTATACTGGTATGTGACCCACCACTCTCATGGTAACCTTCGTATGCTAGTGTGTGACCCACCACTCCAATGTTAACCTTCCTATACTGGTATGTGACCCACCACTCCCATGTAACCTTCCTATACTGGCATGTGACCCATCACTCCCATGGTAACCTTCATATGCTAGTGTGTAGCCCACCACTCTCATGGTAACCTTCGTATGCTAGTGTGTGACCCACCACTCCAATGTTAACCTTCCTATACTGGTATGTGACCCACCACTCCCATGGTAACCTTCCTATACTGGTGTGTGACCCACCACCCCCATGTTGACCTTCCTATACTGGAGTGTGACCCACCACTGCCATGTTTCCCTTCCTATACTGGTGTGTGACCCACTACTCCCATGTTAAACTTCCTATACCTGTATGTGACCCACCAATCCCGTGGTAACCTTCCTATACTATTGTGTGACCCATCACTCCCATGTTAACGTTCCTATATAGGCGTGTAACCCACCACTCCCATGTTAACCTTCCTGTACAGGTGTGTGACCCACCACTCCCATGGTAACCTTCCTATACTATTGTGTGACCCACCACTCCCATGTTAACCTTCCTGTACTGTTGTGTGACCCACCACTCCCTTGTTAACCTTCTTTTACTGGTGTGTGATCCACCACTCCCATGGTAACCTTCCTATACTATTGTGTGACCCACCACTCCCATGTTAACCTTCCTGTACTGTTGTGTGACCCACCACTCCCTTGTTAACCTTCTTTTACTGGTTTGTGATCCACCACTCCCATGGTAACCTTCCTATACTATTGTGTGACCCACCACTCCCATGGTAACCCTCTTACACTAGTGTGTGACTCACCACTCCCATGTTAACCTTCCTATACTGGCGTGTGACTCACCACCCCATGTTAACCTTCCTATACTGGTGTGTGACCCACCACCCCATGTTAACCTTCCTATTCTGGTGTGTGATACACAACTCCCATGTTCTCCACACCACTAACATCCACCACTTCCCCACACCACTAAGACCCACCACTTCCCCACACCACTAAGACCCACCACTTCCCCACACCACGAACACCAACCACTTCCCCACACCACTAAGACCCACCACTTCCCCACACCACTAAGACCCACCACTTCTCCACATCACTAACACCCACCACTTCCCCACACCACTAAGACCCACCACTTCCCCCACACTACTAACACCTTCTACTCCCACACAGAGGCACACGCAGAGATCGTGGGGGGACCTGAGAGGTACATCCACCACGGGTCGTCGTTGATGCTGGTGTGTTTACTTAAGAGCGCCACAGAACCTCCAGTCTATGTTTTCTGGTACCGAGGCGAGAGAATGATCAACTATGACAAGTAAGTAATTACTAGTTTAAAATTACCTTAGTGTAGCTGCAGTCACAACTATAGTCGCGATATTTCTTATCGTATATTATTTTTTAAGTCATTCCAACGTCCCCAATGAAAAGCCGGGCTGCCTTGAGTACGTTAAGTGACAATGCAGTAAGTGTTAGAGGCCCAAGACTGTTCAAGTGCCTTCCAGCATGCATAAGGGGGCTTACCAATAGACCCCCGGCTGTCTTCAAGAGCGAGCTGGAAAGGCATCTCAAGTCGGTTTACATGCAACCGGTAGCAACAGTCTGGTTGATCAGGCCCTGACACACCACGAGTCCTGGTCATGGACCAGGCAGCGGGGGAGTTGACCCCTGAGTACCCTCCAGGTATACTCCTGGTATACCAATAATCTACTATGCCGTGATGAATAAATGTAGTATCTCTGCCCCACATTTATTTTCTCCATTTACAACATAGGCTTCCTGTTACTTGTGTTGTGTTTATTATGAAAAACTCGTTTATCTATTCGTTTGTGTGTTTTTATGACCTTATGTGAGTTTATCTTATCTTCCGTCTTCCTTACTCGGTCTATTCTGTGTTTTCAGCCTCGTTATAACTTTTCTTTATCTTTGTTAGTCATTTACAC
>NC_069403.1:111604916-111626378 GCF_026875155.1 Cherax quadricarinatus | reverse complement strand
TCCTGTCACTTCAACTTCATATTGTTTCAGACAACGGAACAATGCTCTTCTCCAGACTGAGGGACTGACCACCTCAAAACTTTAAGGGTGATGGACTGATTACATCGTCTTCAAGTATCTTCTGCTTCTATCAACTTTTCTGTACTCGACTGAAGAAGCCTACTGTGTAGGCGAAACGTTTCGAAATAAAGATACCTAACTGTTGCATATGTGTCTTACCTAACAATCTGTCGGTATTTTATACCATTTTAATGTTCATTCAAATTGGGTAGGTCAAATGTTTGTTAGTGGGATGAATTGTAAAGGACCTGCCTAGTATGGGCCAACAGGCCTGCTGCAGTGTTCCTCCTTTCTTATGTTCTTATGTCAATAAAATCATTAGCTAGATAACCCCAATCAAGATTAGACAGATGTTCCCTAAGTCCATTATAATCGGCAGAACGAAAATCGGGGATTTTTACTGTATTATCATTATTCTTGCATTCCCAATTAATGCTAAAGGTGTAAAGTAAAAGGACACAAGTGCAACTAATGTGACATTTATTGTGGCAACGTTTCGCTCTCCACAATAAATGTCACATTAGTTGCACTTGTGTCCTTTTACTTTACATATTGTCGGTAATTCTACCAACTTTATTACAATGCTAAAGGTGATGGATTTGTGATAACTTGCGGCAAGCTCTTCAGTGATCTCCAGATTATTCACGAGTGTTTCCTTATTTGACAAGACTAGGTCTAGCAAATTATTACCCCTGGTAGGTTCAGTTACACTCTGTTTCAGAAAACAGTCCTGAACTGTTTCCATGAAGTCACTGGACTCTAGATTACCTGTCAAAGAATTCCAGTCAATTTGGCTAAAGTTAAAGTCCCCTACTATGACTACGTTACTGTGTCCAGAAGCCCTAACAATTTCGTCCCAAAGAAGTCTCCCTCTATCGTGATCCAAGCCTGGAGGTCGGTATATTACACCTAGAATTAGTTTTTCTTGACCCTCCACGAACTCTACCCAAACAGACTCTGTTACTGCTCCATCTATTTTTATACCTGTTTTTATGCAATAATTAATATTTTCTCGAACATACAATGCAACTCCTCCCCCCTTGTGCAAGAAAGGTATAAAATACCGACAATATGAAAGTTAAGACACATGTGCAACATCTGGATATCTTTATTGTAGACGTTTCGCCATCCAGTGGCTTTATCAATACAGATTCTAGGACATAATAGGAAGACAGTAGAACTATATACAAAAGATGAGGTAATCAGTCCCTCGGCCTTGGAGTTAGTGTTCACTAACTCCTCATCTTTTGTATATAGTTCTACTGTCTTCCTATTATGTCCTAGAATCTGTATTGATAAAGCCACTGGATGGCGAAACGTCTACAATAAAGATATCCAGATGTTGCACATGTGTCTTAACTTCCTCCCCCCTTCCCATTACATCTATCCACATTGAATAACTTAAATCCCTGAATATTACACTCAGCAGTCATATCCCGACTCTTTAAATCATACCACGTTTCAGTTAATGCAATGATACAAAGTTCCCAGACATGATGTCCTTGTGGTCGTGGTTGTGGAGGTAGATATTTGGGAATGATTTTTTGGAAAATGTTGGAACATGTTTGGCAATGGGTTGGGGGGAAGGACTTGTTCTCTTCTGGGCAGTCTTCATGCTACCCCACAAAGAACACTTAGAAGGTTGCTGGCAATATAAAAACAAATCAGTATAATGTTTTCCCTTTTATTGACTACGTTTCGCCCACACATGGGCTTTTTCAAGTCAAAAACAGAACTACCTGGGGGGGAAGGAAGGGTATTTATAGTCCGGCTGAGGTCAGGTAAAGAATGCTGCATCTGATGTGTACCGAGGGGGGGTATAGATCTAAAAAGGGGTAGTTGGGAAAGGAGACGGGAAAAAAGTTTTGAGCAGACCTTCACGGGTTTTCTTAGGGGGGGATGCATTCTTCACCGACCTCACCGACTATAAATATCGGTTCCTTCCCCCCCAGGTAGTTCTGTTTTGATTTGAAAAACCCCACTTTTTGGGGGCGAAACGTAGTCAATAAAGGATACATTATACTCTTTTGTTTTTAAATTTGCCATTGTGTCGGTTTTTTAAATAACTTTAATTTCCAGAAGTCTGCTCACAAACTTACCAACCCCTTTCCAAGCACCCAATTTTTTGACTCAAAACCCCACTCGGTCATCATCAGATGCAGCATTCTTCACCTACTCAGCATTCCAAACCCGGGACTATAAATACTCGCGTTCCTTCCACCCCGGGTAGTTCTGTTTGTGACTTGAAAACCCCACTGTGGGGGCGAAACGTGTCAAAAAAGGACACATATACGCTTTGTTTTATTTCCCCATTGTGTCGGTATTTTATACCAGTTTTCCATACAAAATGGGGGGAGCCCGATCAAGTGAAATAAGTGGAAGAGGTTTTTAAAAAAAAGGGGATTTTAACAAGGTTTTGGGGGAATTCTCGGAAAACCCGCAGAAGGTTTTAAATTAGATAAGTTTAATTTAGAAAGGACTAGGAAAGTATTGGTTTGGAAATGGGGTATTGAAAAGAACAAAAACAAAAAAGGGAACACTGCAGCAAGCCTGTTGGCCCATACAGGCAGGCCCTTTACAATTATCCCACAACAAACTTTTGACCAAACCCCAAATTTCAATGCCCCCCAAAAGAAACATGCTCCGATTGCAAGCCCCTCTCAAATCCAAACCCCTCCCACTCATTACTTACCAACCTAAATTTGAAACAAACAAAGTCCTACCCTCAAAACCCCAACTAGGTAGATGTCCACTCATCAACTCCCCTTTTTCCAAAACCCAAATATTTTCCTATTCCTTTCTAAATCAAAAACTTTCTAATTTAAATCCATTACTGGGGGTTCTCTTTTGGGAGAGATCCCCTAAAGACCTTGTTAATATCCCTTTTTTAATCCCTATTTTCCCACTTTAAAATTCGATCGGGTCCCCCCTATTCTTCGTCTAACAAGTGAATGTAATTTAAGGCCCTTCAATCTTTCTCATAAGGAAGATTTCAAATGCTTGTATTAATTATCATCCAAAGCTGAATGTTTTCTACGAATTTATGTCCATTCTGAAATAGGAGCCAAATTGGGCTGCAAATCTAGGTGGGGCCTTACTAATGATGTATAAAGCTGCATATGACCTCGGGACTCTTTGCTTACACTTCTGATATAAATCCCAGTAATCTATTTGCCTTATTACGTACGCTTAGGCTTGCTGTTTTTTTAAGGTTGCTGCTTACCAAAACCCCCCAAGCCTTTTCGCAATCTTTAGGCAAGTTCTACATTATTTAACTTATAAGTGTAGGGTTAGGGCACTCCGAGCTTCAAACCTTGTTTTATCTACATTGAACTGCATCTGCCACTTTTCTGACCAAGAGTAAAGTTTGTCTAAAACCCTCCTAAAGTTCCCTAACCTACTTTGAATCAATTATCCTACCTATCTTCGTGTCACACGAATTTCTCAACACTAGAAATTCCTTATCAAGATCATGTATATTTATAAACAACAAGGGCCCCAAAGATGATCCCTGGGGGAACGCCATTGTAACTGTCCCCACCGGGGTTTCCCCATTTAGGGGACACTCCTGCTTCCTGTCTGTGAGCCATGACTCGACCACGAGAGCACCCTTCCCCCAATGCCAGGCGCTCTTTCTTCAACAGTCTTTGGTGCGGAACTCTACAAATCCCTTACTAAAATCTAAGTAAAAAATATCAAATTTTTTTTCATGGTCAACAGCCTAAAAAAGCTTTACTGAAGAAAGTTAAAAAATTTTGTTAGACAAGCCCGGCCTTTTGGGAAATCCTTGCTGAGTATCATTAATCGCTATGCTTATCGAGATGGCTTTTATAATCTCAGCTAAAATTGACCATAATTTGCCTACAATTAGGTCAGGCTTTTTTGGGCGGTAATTTGACGGTAACGACTTGTCCCTTTTTTAAAAATGGGTTTTACATTGCCATTTTCCAAATACAGACACAAACACCTGTTTGAAGAAAAAATTAAAAATTGTTAATGGTCACAACTTCCTTTTTGCTTCCCTTAAAAACCCTTAAAAAAAAACCTCATCAAAACCCGGGACTTTTTTTGCTTCATGGGGCTATTTTTCCCCACCATTTCACTGTGACTGTATGTTACATAATTTATCTTCTTCTGATCCACTATAAAATTTTAATTAGGAATATTTTTTGGTTTTCCCTTTTAAAAAAACGAGGAAAATAATTATTTAAAATCGAGCCATTTCTTTCTCTTTGTCAGTAAGATCCCATAGTTATTTTTTAAGGGGACCTATCTTTCTCTGACTTTTGTTCTATATCCCGGGAAAAAAATTTTTTTGGGTTATTTTTAGAATCCCTAAAACTTTAATTTCTGTCCCTTTAGCTTTTCTTATCCCCTTTTTAATGCCCCTTCTTAATGTAATATACTGATTCATAAGATACCCTCCCCTCTTTTGATACCCTATAAATTCCTTTCTTATGCCCAGTAGATATTCAGCCTATTATTCATCCCTTTTTGGGGTCATTTTATTTATCTAATTTCCTTATAAGGGATAAACGTTTTTTTGAGCAGCAGTATTGTGTTCAAAAAAACTGTCATATTGATAGCTCTTTCTTTACCCCCAGTAAACAGAATAAGTGTTCCTAAGCCCATCGAATCTGCTAAGCGAAAATCTGGACTGTTACTGATTTAAACCCAAAATATTTTCCCCTTTAAATTTCTAAAGAAATTGGGGGGGGGTCGCTACACCCGCCTCTGAAAATTTAAAATTATTAACAAGGATTCTTTGTTTGCCGAACTAAGTCAAGCATTTATTTCCCCTTGTAGGTTCTGTCACAAACTGTTCAAAAAAATCCTAAAATACTTCAAGAAATCTAGATTCTAAATTCCCACAAGAAATTCCAATCAATATGCCAAGTTAAAGTCTCTAGAATTACTACTTTTCGGCCTTGGGGGCCCTAACAATTTCCCCCATAGTAGTCCCCCCTGGTCCCCTATCAAAAAATTTTGGGGGACGGTATATCCACCAAAAAAATTTTTTATGCCCCTCTAAAAAATTCATCCAAACAACTCTGTAGGTTTTATTTCAGCAAATACCCGTTTTTATGAAACAGTTCAAGCGATCTGGGACATCAACCCACCCCCCCCCCCTTCCCCGATACTTCTATTACGGGAAAAATTTTAAAAAACCCTAAAATGTGACATTCTGCGGGCATGTCCCGACTTTTTGAATTAAACCACGTCTCAGTAATGGAAAAATACATCTATTTTACCTGCACTAGCAACTATTAACTCGTCCATCTTATTCCTAGCACTGCGACTATTTTTGTATTTTATACTTAAGGACCCTCCACTCCTTTACCCTTCCCGCTCCTTTCTTTATTTTCCCCAAACTTATACTGTCCCTTTTCAAATTGTGCCCCTGGCTTTCCAATATCCATTCATTTTTCCCATTTCTATTCTCCTAGTACTTGTGGGGAACGTCACCTATTTGGGTTTTGAGGCTAGGACATAAGAAAATAAGAAAGGAGGAACACTGCCCCCAAGGGCCCTTTGGGCCCCAAAAGCAGGTCCTTCACAATTCATCCCCCTAACAAACATTTGACCAACCCAATTTTTCAATGCTACCCAAGAAATAAGCTCTGATGTGCAAGCCCATCAAATCCAACCCATCCCATCATGTTTTATCCAACCTAAATTTGAAACACCCAAAGTCCTGCCTCAAAAAACCCAACTAGGTGACTGTTCCACTCATCAACTACCCCATTTCCAAACCATACTTTTTCCTTGTCCTTTTAAATCAAACTATCTAATTTTAAACCATTACTGCGGGGGTTTTCTTTGGAGGATACCTCAAGCTTGTAAATCCCCCTTTTTTAAAAACCTACTTCCACTTATACACTTCATCAGGGCTCCCCTCATTCTTTGTTTAAAAAGGGAAAGTAACTTAAGAGTCTTCAATCTTTTTTATAAGGAAATTTTTAATGCTATTATTAATTTTGTCATCCTACGCGAAATTTTTTATAAGAACATAAGAAGGGGGGAACACTGCGCAGGCCTGTTGGCCCATATAGGGAGGGCCTTTACAATTTCCCACTAACAAACATTTGACCTACCCAATTTTCAATGCTACCCAAAATAAACCTGATGTGCAAGTCCCACTCAAATCCAACCCTCCCCCCCATGATTTATCCAACCTAAATTTTTAAACTACCCAAAGTCCCACCTCAATAACCCAACTAGGGGAACTGTTCCATCAACCACTACCCTATTTCCAAACCAATACTTTTTCCCATGTCCTTTCTAACGAATTTTGTCCATTCTGTAAAATGGGGACCAAAATTGAGCTGCTAAACTAGGTGAGGCCTTTCTAATGATGATAAAGCTGCGTATGACCTTGGACTTCTGTTGCCCTTTCACTTCTTTATAAATCCCCGTAATCTATTTGCCTTATTTCTACGCTTAGGGATTGCGTCTTGGGTTTTAAAGGTGCTGCTACCCTAACCCCCCAAGTCCTTTTCGCAATCTGTATGGTTAATTTACATTATTTAAAATTATAAGTCTAGGGTTATGGACACTCCCCGACTCAGAACCTTTGGGGAGTTTAAATTTTTGGTTTGGGTAAGTCTGGTGGGAGGGGGTTTGGGTTTTTAGGGACTTGCACATCGGGCTTGTTTCTGGGGGGCATTTAAAATTGGGGTTTGGGCAAAAGTTGTTATGGGGTGAATTTTAAAGGCCCCGCCTATATGGGGCCAAAAGGCCGCTGCAGGTTCCTCCTTTTTTATATTTTTAGTTTTAAACGATAGTTGATGAGGGAAAATCTACCTATTTTGGGTTTTTGGGGGTTAAAACCTGGGAATTTCAGATTTTGGTTGGATAAATGCACGAGTGAGAGGGTTAGATTTGAGTGGGGCTTGCAATGAGTGGATAGAGTTTTCGGGGTTGTTTCTTGGGGAGTTTTTAAAATTTGGCTGGGTAAATGTTTTGTTAGTGGGGTGGATTTTTAAAAAACCTGCCGTATAGGCCGACAGGCCTGCTGCGTATTCCTCCTTTCTTTTGTTTTTCCCAGTTAGGTGATAAAGGGGATAATGGATTAAGTTGATAAATTTAGATTTTAAAAGGGGAAAGGTAAGTACTGGTTTTTAACAGAGTTGTAGATGCGTGGAACGTCTTCCCCACTGGGGGATAAGGCTAGGACCTTGGGGGCTTTTAAAAAGAGACTGGACAAATAATTGAGTGGGGGGGGCTGGGTTTGATTGTGTCATTGGGGGACGGAGTTATTTCTTTGGAAGCATTAGGTAGAGGTCGTTTTTATAAGGGGCCTACCTTCCCCGTGGGGTTCTGCATGTTCCTCTTTTATGTTCTTATTTGTTAGCGTTTTTGGGGTTTTAGGACTTGCGAAATATACCGTACCCCGCGCAGGTTCTCCTTTCTGTGAGTTTTAAAGAATTTCTAGGTAACTTCAAGAATAGGGAATAAATACATTAATAAGTGGGCTGGATGGGTTTTGGGCCTGGGTTTTGAAGTAGTCAAAAATTATTCCTTAAAAGGGAATTTTTTTTTAAAAGGGGGTTTTGTCTCAAAGGGGCCCCGCCTCTAGGGCCTATAGGCTTTAAAGCAAAGCTTTTCTATTCTTCGGCCTTTCTATACAACCCTAATTGTTGTTTGGGAAACAAATCAACATTAGGTTCTTTATTTCAAACGTTTCGCCTCACATAGGCTTCTTTCCGCCCAGACAGAAAAAATTGATAGAAGCAAAGATACTTGAAGCGATGTAAACAGTCCATCACCCTTAAAATTTTGAGGTGGTCATCCCTCATCTGGAGAAGAGCATTGTTCCCTTTCTGAAAAAAAATATCAAATTTTTTGACGACGGGAAAAAACCTACTTGTAGGCGAAAAAGTTTCGAAATAAAGATACCTAATGGTTGGTAAATGTTTTGTTAGTGGGGATGAATTTGTAAAGGGCCTGCCTAGTAGGGGCCCGCAGGCCCCCCTCATGTTTCCCCCCTTTCTTTGTTCTTATGTTCTTATATGTGTCCTTACCTAACAATCTGTCGGTATTTTTTTAACCCCTTTTTTAAAGTTCAACCATAATTGTTACTACTACACTCTACTACACTACGACTATACCTTTTTACCTCCGAGAGTGGGACATAAAAGGTGATGGGAACTTTTGTAATCGTAGAAGTCAACAAGGTTTTGAAATCTCGCTTACTCCCACCCGTCTTAGCCTAGCAAAAACATGGCATCTGTGTTTGTCCTGCTCATCGTGTTGATCTTCCAGCATCCTGCTGTAGGATTCTTTTTCAAAAAGTTACACAAGTGTGATGTTTCCCAGGTGCCTCAGTTCTCCCAGACAACTGTACAACTTCAGGATATTCATATAGTAAATGAAGCGCTTAGAGCACCAATATACAAGCTATCTGCAGTGCCCTTAACAAGCACAGTCCCTTATACCACTTCAAGCCTCTTCCCTATAAGATCTGAAACCAGCAAATTGCAGGTACATAATTATATTTATATTAGTCATTCAGCATCTTTGAATATACTATATATTTATATTTCCATACACAACAAATATGAATTAATATTAACTATTTACAGGTGACAGAGACGTACGTGATAACGACCACTGTGGCTATTCCAGTGTCTCGCATTCTGAGCACCACCCTCTCTCTTACCACAACTCTTGTGAACTTTGCTACCGTTATCAACACCAACCACTATACTGTCTTCAATACTGTTGAAGCAAAACAAACTTTGCTTCTAGCAACAACAAATTATGAAACGCTTTTATCTGATGCCATTCACACTGTTTTTCAAACCCAAACATCTACGGTGACGTGGACACAGACTCAGGAACTTACGGTGGAAATGTTCTTGACTGTGGAAGATACCATTCCAGTTACAAGCACTTTATATGTTCCTGAGAATAGCACCGTTACCAGCACTCGCACTCAGTTGATCACTCAAACAGTCTGTCCTCTACAGTAAATAGTGTTAGTCTTAAGCCAATGTTAAAAGTTTATATTATCTATAAATAAATATAAATGATAGATATTTATGTTATTTGTCTTATACCCATGGTCCGAGTGTGCCTGATAGTATGTGTTGTATCATTGTTTTCCATGGACTGACGAGTAACACATTTCAGGGATATTTTTTTTTCCCCTACATCTCCATCTGGTGCTACTGCTGCCTGGGAGTTTCTGTCTCTTATTTTTTATTAACACATCGGCAGATTCCCACTAAGGTAGGATGGCCCGAAAATGAAAAACTTTCATCATCATTCATTCCATGTCTTGTCAGAGATGCGCTTGCACTACAGTTTATAACATTGCAGAGTGCAGGGCAGACACTGTACTTTCCATCTTCAGGACTCGACTCCGGCCTGCCGGTTTCCCTGAATCCCTTCGTAAATGTTACTTTGCTAATACTTCAATAGCACGTCAACTATTAAAAACCATTTATCTCCATTCACTATCAAAAACGCTAACGCATGCTTGCTGGAAGTCCAAACCCACACAAAACCTCTTTTACCCCTTCCCTCCAACCTTTCCTAGGCCGACCCCTACCCTGCCTTCTCTCCTCTCTACATGTCTGAACCACCTAAACAACCCTTCTATGCTTTATATTCACACCACACATTGCCGTCAGACATGACATCTCCACTGCCTCCAGCCTTCTCCTCGCTGCAACATTCATCACCCATGCTTCACACCCATATAAGTGTTGGTATAACTATACCAAGTGTTGGTATACCATTTTTATTTCTTACTAGTCTTTTTTTCTTCCTGGCACTAAGAAACCTCTTTCTCTGGAGAGGTTACGGCTCCCCTCTTTTGTTTCCCATAGTCTAGTTGGTCTGTGTCTTGGTAGATAAGACACATAGGCAACATTTAGGCAACTTTATTTCGAAACGTTTCGCCTACACAGTAGGTTTCTTCAGTCGAGTACAGAAATTAGGCAGCAGTAGAGATGTGAAGACTATATAATCAGTCCATCACCCTTGAAGTCGTAGATTTGAGGTTGTCAGTCCCTCAGCCTGGAGAAGTTCTGTTCCAAAACATATCCTATGCTAGGTCCTTATTTGATTATGCTGTTCCCATGTTGATATTAGCTAGAGAAAGTTCTCTCCGACCCTTGGGGTTAATGCAAAATGAAGCTCTCAGAATTATTCTTGGGTGTCCCAAATCTACAAAGGTTCTTAATATGAGGAAGGAGCTTGGTATTTCTAGTATCAGTGATAGGATTGTTGAGATTAACACTGTACTCGGTGTTAGAATGTTTAGAAATGAACCAGACACTGTCACAATGAATCTTACCAAGTGTCCAGAGGTAAATATACACAGATCTAAATGGATTATGATAACGTGCAATTGCATTAAGTTTTATAACCTGCATGAACTGTATCACTGTAGGCAACAAGAGCATTTCACCCCTCCATGGAAGATGCGTTTATTTAATATACCTGCAACTGCTCAAGAAGTTGTTTCTCGCCTAGCTGGTAGAAATACGTTATCACAAGTTACGTGTGTGTGTGTGTGTGTGTGTGTGTGTACTCACCTAATTGTGGTTGCAGGGGTCGAGACTCAGCTCCTGACCATGCCTCTTCACTGATCGCTACTAGGTCCTCTCTCTCTCTGCTTCCTGAGCTGTATCATACCTCTTCTTAAAACAATGTATGGTTCCTGCCTCCACTACTTCACTAACGTCCCTGTGACTCGTCTGAGTCTTCAGCTTCCAGTTGTGACCCCTTGTCCCTGTGTCCCCTCTCTGGAACATCCTATCTCTGTCCACTGTCTATTCCCTGCAGTATCTTGTATGTCGTTATCAAGTCTCCCCTGACCCTTCTGTCCTCCAGTGTCGTCAGTCCGATTTCCCTCATCCTTTCCTCTTACGACATTCCCCTGAGCTCTGGGACTAGCCTTGTTGCAAACCTTTGTACTTTCTCTAGCTTCTTGACGTGCTTGACCAGGTGTGGATTCCAGACTGGTGCTGCATACTCCAGTATGGGCCTAACATACACAGTGTACAGTGTCTTGAACGATTCCTTATTAAGGTATCGGAACGCTATTCTCAGGTTAGCCAGGCGCCCATATGCTGCAGCAGTTATTTGGTTGATGTGTGCCCCCGGTGACGTGCTCGGTGTTATGGTCACCCCGAGGTCTTTCTCCCTGAGTGAGGTCTGTAGTCTTTGTCCACCTAGCCTATACTCTGTCTGCGGTCTTCTGTGTGTGTGTGTGTGTGTGTGTGTGTGTGTGTGTGTGTGTGTGTGTGTGTGTGTGTGTGTGTGTGTGTGTGTGTGTACAGTTTTAACATAGTATGTTAATAAAGCTCTGGTGTACATGATGGCTTGCCTTGTATATATATTGCGTTCGTACAAAGTACAGTGACATCACACGTCTTTACGACCACAGGCGACATCACACATTATCTAAGACCCATTTTTTGGGCAAATATTTACCATCTTTGTTGCATATTATAACTTAATTCAACACTATAGTTATCAAAACTCTACTAACATCTCTCATATATGTTTTTCAAACCTATAAATACACCCAAGTGCAGCTTTCCTTTATGTAAGTGTTCTTGACTTATGTATTTCAGTGTTTACACATGATACACAGATTACCTTCACTTTCTGAATTAACACTTTTCTTTATCCATATTTCCTTTCCCATCACTTCAACAATGATAATTCTGACATACACTTTACCTGGTCTGGTCAATAGTCTTATAACATTATTATTACATTCTTTAAAGTTTTTTGTCCCTTTTATTCTTTTATAAACATTATGAGCAAAATCATTAACTATTCCAGTACTTTATTACAACTGCGTTACAAACTTCAATCTTAATACATTCTAAATTTCCCAGTTTTAGCCTTCTTATTGCCTCATTTCTTTCATACTGACTGGCTGATTCTGCTGACAGCAGAGTCAGCCAGGCTGACACCTGTTCCACAAAACTGTGTTCTTAATTGTGAATTATGTAATTTTCTTCTGATGTTTACTTTTCACTTTCATCTACACATACACATCACTACAAACACACAAACACCATGCTACGAACACACATATATACATACATGTGTACACGTTCTCATGTGTATTCCCCCTCATCATTGTTTAAATTAATGAATACTATATAAACAGTGTAAGAAAATTACAAAAATTTTATTAAAAAAATAGAACGAGAGGTTACAATATTTGGATGAAATATTTTGGAAAAAGATGTAAATATATAAAGAAGTGACCAACTTGAGAGACTTATGGTTAAAACAAAGAAGATATTCTAATAAATCATCTTAATAAACATTTAGTTTAATTAGCATTAATTATTAAATAATTATCAGTTTTCACATATACACTTCTCTCACTTCTTCAATAATGACATAAAAAAACATTCACCACAACAGATAAAAAAAATTCGGGGATGAAAATAGAAACTGTCAACTTGGATGATTTGATCTACTGACAAGAATATTGGTGGTGGCTGCCACAACCTGGCCGGTACGACTGTGTGTTAATGTCTCCCATGCTGTTGTTATGTACTGTGATGTATCAGTGTTTACGTACATTACACAATGAATGTTGTGGTACACTATGTTGCAGATGTATAGGGCACAAAGCCAGTAAGTAATGAAAAAGTCACAGTTGTAGAAGGCAACTATTGAATAAAAAAGTTTGTTTCACAGGACAAAGTTCCTCTCTGCTAGTATTTTTTTTTCACCACCATCGTTGTGCTGTGGTGTGTATAAAGTCTGTCTGCTACACCAGAGTTAATAACTCTGTATGTAACATGTTTGGCAAATATCTGATAGAAGAATTATTGGTAAGATTCTTTTCTTAGGATTCTGTTGGCAGGATTCAATTGTATAAGACTCGACGCTATTATGGGAATACCACTGTAAGGATTGTTACCAGAAGACTGTTGGTAGAAGACCTCTAGTAGGTTTCTGCTGGAAATAGTGTGTTAGCAGGACTCTGTTGGTAAAAGACTTTAGGTAGCTATTCATTTATTGCTTACAGGATGAATCAACTCAGTTGGTATTATAGTAACACAAAACAGTATAGTTACACACAAAACAATAAACTTAAAAAACAATATATTTACAATACAACAGTACAGTGACACATAAAACATTACAGAAACATATAAAACAGTAAACTGAGACATAAAACAGTACAGTAACACATAAATAAGTACAATAACAAATAACACAGATTAATAACAAATAAAACAGAATAATAACATAAAAATATATACCGTAAAACAGTAAATATAACACAGGAGAACAGTATAATACAAAAGAATTAAATAAAAATAACAATGTTGCAACATACAAGACCAGTACAGTACAATAACACAGAAGACCAGTACAGTACAATAACACAGAAGACCAGTACAGTACAATAATACAGAAGACCAGTACAGTACAATAACACAGAAGACCAGTACAGTACAATAACACAGAAGACCAGTACAGTACAATAACACAGAAGACCAGTACAGTACAATAATACAGAAGACCAGTACAGTACAATAACACAGAAGACCAGTACAGTACAATAACACAGAAGACCAGTACAGTACAATAACACAGAAGACCAGTACAGTACAATAATACAGAAGACCAGTACAGTACAATAACACAGAAGACCAGTACAGTACAATAATACAGAAGACCAGTACAGTACAATAACACAGAAGACCAGTACAGTACAATAACACAGAAGACCAGTACAGTACAATAACACAGAAGACCAGTACAGTACAATAACACAGAAGACCAGTACAGTACAATAACACAGAAGACCAGTACAGTACAATAACACAGAAGACCAGTACAGTACAATAACACAGAAGACCAGTACAGTACAATAACACAGAAGACCAGTACAGTACAATAACACAGAAGACCAGTACAGTACAATAACACAGAAGACCAGTACAGTACAATAACACAGAAGACCAGTACAGTACAATAACACAGAAGACCAGTACAGTACAATAACACAGAAGACCAGTACAGTACAATAACACAGAAGACCAGTACAGTACAATAACACAGAAGACCAGTACAGTACAATAACACAGAAGACCAGTACAGTACAATAACACAGAAGACCAGTACAGTACAATAACACAGAAGACCAGTACAGTACAATAACACAGAAGACCAGTACAGTACAATAACACAGAAGACCAGTACAGTACAATAACTCAGAAGACCAGTACAGTACAATAACAAAGAAGACCAGTACTGTACAACTACACAGAAGACCAATACACTACAATAACACAGAAGACCAGTACAGTACAGAACAGCAGTATAACACAAAAGAATTAAATAAAAATAACAATGTTGCAACATATAAGACCAGTGCAGTACAATAACACAGAAGTCCCTGACTTTCGCTTGGCTGATTTCATAGGACTGAAAAATTACTTAGGTGGGCTGAACTGGAATGACCTGACTAAGGGTCAGGTAGGTGGTGATGGTTGCCGATATGATGCTTTCCAGGGCATAGTTCTAGCTGCTCAGTCAAATTATGTTCCAAATAGGGAAATCAGATCAAACAAAAATGATCCTAAATGGATGAACAATAGATTAAAATATCTGATTGGTCAAAAGAGAGGCATATATAGGCAAATCAAAAGAGGAGAGGGCCAATTAAGAAATCGATATATTCAGTTAAAGAGAAATAAAAAGGGGAATTAGAAAAGCAAAAAGAGATTATGAGCTTAAAGTTGCAAGAGAATCGAAGACTAACCCAAAAGGATTCTTTCAGGTATACAGAAGTAAGATCAGGGACAAGATAGGCCCACTCAAAAGTTCCTCGGGTCAGCTCACTGACAGTGATAAGGAAATGTGTAGAATTTTTAACACATACTTCCTCTCAGTTTTTACACAGGAGGATACCAGCGATATTCCAGTAATGATAAATTATGTAGAACAGGACGATAATAAACTGTGCACGATTAGGGTCACAAGTGACATGGTCCTTAGGCAAATAGATAAATTAAAACCTAACAAATCCCCAGGCCCTGATGAACTGTATGCAAGGGTTCTAAAGGAATGTAAAGAGGAGCTTAGCACACCTTTGGCTAATCTTTTCAACATATCACTACAAACTGGCATGGTGCCAGATAAGTGGAAAATGGCAAATGTGATACCTATTTTTAAAACAGGTGACAGGTCCTTAGCTTCGAACTATAGACCAATAAACCTAACCTCCATAGTGGGAAAATTTATGGAATCAATAATTGCCGAGGCAGTTCGTAGCCACCTTGAAAAGCATAAATTAATCAACGAATCTCAGCATGGTTTTACAAAGGGGCGTTCCTGCCTTACGAATTTATTAACTTTTTTCACTAAGGTATTTGAGGAGGTAGATCATGGTAATGAATATGATATTGTGTATATGGACTTCAGTAAGGCTTTTGACAGGGTCCCACATCAGAGACTATTTTAGAAAATTAAAGCACATGGAATAGGAGGAGAAATTTTTTCCTGGATAGAGGCATGGTTGACAAATAGGCAGCAGAGAGTTTGCATAAATGGGGAGAAATCAGAGTGGGGAAGCGTCACGAGCGGTGTTCCACAGGGGTCAGTGTTGGGCCCCCTGCTGTTCACAATCTACATAAACGACATAGATGAGGGCATAAAGAGCGACATCGGCAAGTTTGCCGATGACACCAAAATAGGCCGTCGAATTCATTCTGACGAGAACATTGGAGCACTCCAGGAAGATTTGAATAGACTGATGCAGTGGTCGGAGAAGTGGCAGATGCAGTTTAATATAGAAAAATACAAAGTTCTAAATGTTGGACAGGACAATAACCATGCCACATATAAACTAAATAATGTAGATCTTAATATTACGGATTGCGAAAAAGATTTAGGAGTTCTGGTTAGCAGTAATCTGAAACCAAGACAACAGTGCATAAGTGTTCGCAATAAAGCTAATAGAATCCTTGGCTTCATATCAAGAAGCATAAATAATAGGAGTCCTCAGGTTGTTCTTCAACTCTATACATCCTTGGTTTAGGCCTCATTTAGATTATGCTGCACAGTTTGGTCACCGTATTACAGAATGGATATAAATTCTCTGGAAAATGTACAAAGGAGGATGACAAAGTTGATCCCATGTATCAGAAACCTTCCCTATGAGGATAGACTATGGGCCCTGAATCTGCACTCTCTAGAAAGACGTAAAAATTAGGGGGGATATGATTGAGGTGTATAAATGGAAGACGGGAATAAATAAAGGGATGTAAATAGTGTGCTGAAAATATCTAGCCTAGACAGGACCGCAGCAATGGTTTTAAGTTGGAAAAATTCAGATTCAGGAAGGATATAGGAAAGTACTGGTTTGGTAATAGAGTTGTGGATGAGTGGAACAAACTCCCGAGTACAGTGATAGAGGCCAGAACGTTGTGTAGCTTTAAAAATAGGTTGGATAAATACATGAGTGGATGTGGGTGGGTGTGAGTTGGACCTGATAGCTTGTGCTACCAGGTCGGTTGCCGTGTTCCTCCCTTAAGTCAATGTGACCTGACCTGACTAGGTTGGGTGCATTGGCTTAAGCCGGTAGGAGACTTGGACCTGCCTCGCATGGGCCAGTAGGCCTTCTGCAGTGTTCCTTAGTTCTTATGTTCTTAAGACCAGTACAGTACAATAACCCAGAGGACTAGTACAGTAAAATAACACAGAGGACCAGTACACTGCAAATGTGATGTAGTTCAGCTGGGCTTGTGAGGTCTCTAAGGACACCTAATTATATGGTCACCTTGCCTTGGCAAGTGGTTAAGCAGCCAAGCCTTTTCGGCTTAAGTCTCAGCTCCTTTGTTCGTCACTGGCGTCAGATCTCGGCGTCAGGTCGCAACACGTGGTGCACACCCCACTGTGGAGGGTGCTTTGACCACCACATAAGCCCAAGAACGAGCATGAATGAGAGACTTCGAGTGGAGCTACTGCTGTGTGCAGAGCTCTGAGCAGAGAGACTTCAAGCAGAGCTGCTGCTGTGTGCAGAGCTCTGAGCAGGGAGATTCGAGAGGAGCAGCTGCTTGGAAGCAGGGCTCAGGAGAAGGCTGCTGAAGTCTCTGGAGGAGACTGTTGAAGACACTGGGCAGAGTACTGGCTTGGAGCAGTACTCAGCTGTGTATGTCTTGAGACCTGTGGCTTAGTTCCTGTGGTGAACTGTCCTCTGAACTATATTGTAAATTATATTCTGTTTCGCCAAGCTAATTGTATTCCCGGTCTCACTACTTATATGTACCACCCCATTTATTTAAACCCCAATAATGTACTCCTGTTCCCAAATATATTATTGTACAAGGACTTAATAATAAACTGTGTTACCTGTGTGAAAATAAGGTGACCTTGAAAACGGTCACATGATCATGGCTACCTTGTTTTATGAGGCCAGTGAATCCTAGTAGTGGCATAGGATAATGGTGGGTTCTTAGCTGCGATGCCTGCCCTGTCTCGATTTTCAGATGTTGAAATGTGCATGTGAAGTGTGCTGAAAATGCGACCTTGGTGGTCGTGAAGTGGTCCAGTTGCAGTTACTTGAAAGAATGCAACCCGTTGGAGCAGTTTCCCACGCCAAAGAAGCCTAGAGAGGTTTGGCCCAATGGTTAACGTGCGAGGGTGACTAATACCGGCTAGTGCATTTCTAGTAGAAGTAGGGAAGGCACTGGAGCCAGATATTTAGTTTTAAGGAGAAATGACGGGTAAGGAGGCTTTCTACCAGAGAGTAACTATTATGCTGGCCAACTGCGAGGTGTACTGATTATGCTGCCTTGTGGTAGATGAGAAGGTTGAGGGAAATATATGTAGTTGAATAATTTTGTATTATGTTATGCATAATTTTGTCTTTGTATTGTAATATAATTAAGGGGTTAAGATTAAAATAGTCTAATAACTTAGGACAAATTATCCTAGTTCTCAGATATTTTAAACTGGGGAGAAAGGGGGATGTGATGTAGTTCAGCTGGGCTTGTGAGGTCTCTAGGGAGACCTAATTACATGGTCACCTTGCCATGGCAAGTGGTTAAGCAGCCACGCCTTTTTGGCTTAAGTCTCAGCCCCTTTGTTCGTCACTGGCGTCAGATCGTAACACGTGGTGCACACCCCATTGTGAAGGGTGCTTTGACCACCATATAAGCCCAAGGAAGAGCATGAATGAGAGACTTTGAGCGAAGCTGCTTCTGTGTGTAGAGCTCTGAGCAGAGAGACTTCGAACAGAGCTGCTGCTGTAAAGTAAAAGGACACAAGTGCAACTAATGTGACATTTATTGTGGCAACGTTTCGCTCTCCAGTAGCTTTATCAAGCCATTACAAACAATTCATGGACACAGAGGGTATATAAAGGCTCAGAGTGAGGTGTAATACTAGTGAGGTACCATTTCGATGTTCACTAGTGGTAGTAGTAGTAGTAGTAGTGGTAGTGACAAAAGTAATACAATATGGTAGAGCAATTAATTCGTACATGAGTAAAAGGATATAAAAGCTATTACTTGGGTAACATAAAAATAGGTTGGACAAATATAGACTGGAATGAGGCAGCTTGTTTCAGTGTTCACTCTCTGTGCTTTGTGTAGTATAACAGGAGAGACTATGTGATGGCAGGGTTTACTGTTTTCAGGAGGATTCTTGCTAAGACTTCGGAGATGGTGAAGCTGCCGTTGTTTTGTTTAATTGTATTCGAAACAGCGATCAGTGCTGATTCGAGGCACTTGCGTCTGCGGAAATTAGTTTCTCTGATCACTAATTGGGAGTCTCTGAATTTCATGAGATGATTGGTGGAATTTCGGTGTTGTACACAGGCGTTGTTCAAGTTATCGTTCCTACATGCGTAAAAGTGTTCATTGAGGCGGGTGTCGAGGTTTCTGGCTGTTTCACCTACGTAAATCTTGTCACAGCCTCCACAGGGTATAGTGTAAACTCCTGCATTGACTGGTTCGTGGTGCTTGGATTTTGTCCTGGTTATATCCTTTATTGAAGTGCTAGAAGCGATGGCGACTCTGGTGTTAGCCTGTGAAAGTACTTTTGAGACGTTCAGTGCAACCTGACTGTTGGGAAGAATTAAAAACTTTGCTGGGAGTGGTGTTGATGCGTGGAGAATTTATGACCTGAAGAGCTCTTTTCATGCAGTCTTTGATGAGAAAAGAAGGAAAATGTAACTCAGTGAATGTTTGGTGAATGTATGTACACTCCTCGTCAAGAAACTCAGGACTACAAATTCGGTATGCTCTTAGGAAAAACCCGATGATGATGCCTCTTTTGGTCTTGGTATCTTGACTGGAATAGAAGTGTGTGAGATCATTTTTATTGGTGGGTTTCCGATAAACTTGAAATCTTAGGTTGTTGTCTACTTTGTGAATGAGGACGTCGAGGAAAGGTAGCTTGTCATTGGGCTCTTCTTCTAGTGTAAACTGGATCGCCGTACATCACGTACATCAAAACGTTTTGGAGTTATTACGAGGACATCGTCCACGTAACGTAACCAAGTGACGCTTGAAGGGATGATGTTGGCGAAGTGTTCGGACTCTAGGTGTTCCATGTATAAGTTGGCTAGGACGGCACTTATGGGGGACCCCATTCCCATGCCGTAGGTTTGTTTGTAGAGCTTGTTATTGAAAGAAAAACAGTTGAAATTAACACATAGTTCAATTAAGTCAACAAAATCTCCGGGAGGTAGAGGAAGATTAAATTCTTCTAGAAAATCCGGTCCGATTATTTAAGAAAAAATATTCTCCTAGCAATAATTCTCTTTTGCTTTGAATTATCTTAGTTTTTACATCACTTAAATAAGAAATGTTCATAAACCAGTTACTAGAAGACATAGAGAAAGCAAAGAAGGTGAGGTTAAATCCCATTCTTTGGATCAGGAGCTCTTCGACGTAACCCTTTGAGGGTAAAATGCCCTATACCTACTAACTAAAACAAAACAATTCCCAGGTGGACCATATTATTAATAATAGATGGAGGAGTCAGAAGTCGACAGATTACACATGTAGTTGAGCACCAGGACTCTCAGTTTTAACATAAGTGGCAGAAATAGATAGAGGGTTGTGGTATTCATAACAGAATTGGTGGTAACCACTGGTACACACAACACTATGTGTGGTGGTAACCAGAAGTAGAACCACTGGTACACACAACACTATGTGTGGTGGTAACCAGAAGTAGAACCACTGGTACACACAACACTATGTGTGGTGGTAACCAGAAGTATAACCACTGGTACACACAACACTATGTGTGGTGGTAACCAGAAGTAGAACCACTGGTACACACAACACTGTGTGGTGGTAACCAGAAGTAGAACCACTGGTACACACAACACTATGTGTGGCAGTTGAGTAACACCACAACTTTAAGATATAAGCAGTAATAATATAGTAAAGACAGTTGTAGCTCACTGCTTCCTCTTAGTTCCATCTCTCATGTGAATTCCAGGCCATTTTTCCAATGCGGTCTATTTTTACGCTCTTTTTTTAGAACAGCTTCGGTTTTAGTAAGTGGAGGCTGGGAAAGAACCATTTGCTTTTCACTTCTTGACTAATACACCTACATACTACATACTACATGAAATCCTTAATATAGATAGAAGTGGACAGTTCTCACCAACTGGCCTCAGTGTGAACTTCCACAAACTTTGCTACCAGTCTTTTCCCTGGGCTTCCTTGTACTGTTTTTTTTTTAAACACTTTCAGTTTAATCCTCATAATAGAACCAGTGTTTGGTGTCAAGCTGTTTTTTTCCTTAGAAAATAACCCAAAAACATTAGCCAGCTATAAGCAATTTTCACTTCTACCGCATACCTGAACATCATATCCGCCTTATCATTCATTTTTCAGGATTCTCAGAGTGTGTTACAAGCTATCCAGAAATGTGAATCTCATTATCCTTAGTATACAACTTCGGTTACGTCACATACTAGAGAAAACAAAGATGTTGTTTCTTGCTAGGGTTTCTAGCTGGATGATATTCAGGGCAGTTAACAGGCAGACTCTGATACTCTGTCAGTTGCTGACCACCAGTGAACTTCCTGCAGCTGTATTACTTTTCTTGATTACTTTTCGTGCTCTCTCAGCCTCTCATAAATCTCTATCAACAATGTCGATCCGAATTAGAACTCAAATTGTCTTTTTTCAATCCACAACTTTGATTTTGGAGTTACGGAAACTTCACTCTCACGATCATAAATGAGACACACATGTCTTACACACAGCTTCCACATAGATAAACTACTGGCACCACTCTGCAAGAACTGCAGATTCACATTGTCAGTTCATCTTATATCAATACATTGTTTAATCTATCAGCTGGCATACAGAAGTCACTTCCAACATCTAGAACACCTTAACATACTCACTATAACTGACTTTTTCACTGAAAGTA
>NC_069403.1:111519916-111599916 GCF_026875155.1 Cherax quadricarinatus | reverse complement strand
ACACGTCCCTGGAAACTGGGCAACTACCTGAGGTATGGAAGACGGCAAATGTAGTTCCCATTTTTAAAAAAGGAGACAGAAAAGAGGCACTAAACTATAGACCTGTGTCATTGACGTGTATAGTATGCAGAATTATGGAGAAGATTATCAGGAGGAGAGCGGTGGAGCACCTGGAACGGAACAAGAGTATAAATGCCAACCAGCACGGATTCATGGAAGGCAAATCCTGTGTCACAAACCTTCTGGAGTTTTATGATAAAATAACAGAAGTAAGACACGAGAGAGAGAGGGGTGGGTTGAATGCATCTTCTTGGACTGCAAGAAAGCATTTGACACAGTTCCTCACAAGAGATTAGTGCAGAAGCTAGAGCATCAGGCGCATATAACAGGAAGGGCACTGCAATGGATCAGAGAATGCCTGACAGGGAGGCAACAACGAGTCATGGTACGTAATGATGTATCACAGTGGGCACCCGTGACGAGCGGGGTCCCACAGGGGTCGGTCCTAGGACCAGTGCTATTTTTGGTATATGTGAACATGATGGAAGGGTTAGACTCAGAAGTGTCCCTGTTTGCAGATGATGTGAAGTTAATGAGGAGAATTAAATCAGATGAGGACCAGGCAGGACTTCAAAGAGACCTGGACAGACTGGACACCTGGTCCAGCAAATGGCTTCTCGAATTTAATCCTGCCAAATGCAAAGTCATGAAGATAGGGGAAGGGCACAGAAGACCACGGACAGAGTATAGGCTAGGTGGCCAAAGACTGCAAACCTCACTCAAAGAGAAAGATCTTGGGGTGAGTATAACACCGAGCATGTCTCCGGAAGCACATGCGCACACACACACACACACACACACACGTCTCGTCAGTGCGTGTGCCGGTCACGCCTTCCGCGCTCCGCGGATTTAAGTGTTTTCGAGGGCTACCCAAGTGATCTGAAGGGTAGCTAAATGTGCTAGGATAGTGAACAATTCCTTGAAGGATTTATAATCTGCCCGAGCCACATAAGTGTAGGGAGAGCCGCATTTTCGTAAGTGATATATAAAGTAAAACGTGGTGCGCAGTCAGGGCTGGCAGGCTAGTGTGTGTGCTCAGGCGACGTTGTCACGTGTCACCCAAGAAAGATAATAAAGTGAAACAATCGTGTGACCAGTGTGATAAATACAGTGAATAGGGTACATCATTAACTAGAAGAAATTGAGGTGGATCTATGCCAGGACGTCACATTGAGCTGGACAATCTACATGCTGCTACAGCTGCATTGCAAGTACTGTAATCACCTATGAGTGGTTGTATGGGTGTGGGGTTCCAGGTTCCAATTAACCGCCAAGCTGATTGCAAATGGTCTCTCATAGCACGATAAAGAATAAGCACTAAGGTATTCAATAAGGAATAGCAATTGGTAATCCATTGAACAAGGCAAGTAACTTACTATAACCATAGGTGGTAGGTCAGGCATATAGGCAACATTGTAAGAAGGTGCAGGCAAGTCCCAGGAGGGTTGGGGTCAGGTCACAAGAGGTTGTGGTCACAAGCGACCACTGAGAATCCACATACCACTCCAAGCACAAGTCACCTACTTTTCAAACACATACTAAACCCACATAATTTCCACACATAATTACACACACACACACATACACACACACACACACACAAAAAACACCCCCCACACACACAATACACACACACACACACACACACACAACAGCCCCCTCATACACACAATACACACACACACACACACACACACACACACACACATCCAGACTCACATAACACTCCCTCCCCTCCCCACCGAACACTCACTCCTTCCCCTGATCCCTCCCCTCCCTCGTACCCTCCCCCTCCCCACCTCTCCCTCCTTCCCCCTTTTCCCCTTCCCACTTACCCACTTGCTTCTCCCCCCTTCCCACTCCTCCCTCCCCATTTCCCTCTCCCACATAGCCACATTTTCCTCCTCTACCTCCCCCCCCATACTCTGACATACACACTACTAACCTAACACACAGAATTACATGGGTTTTTCCCACTCTGAGGCAATAAAGGATAAAACAAAAATGGGTTGCCAGAGAGCAACAAGAAAAACCAAGGGACAGGAGGAGGAAGCTGCAAAGGAAGATTGGGCAGCAGAGCTCATAAAAAGGGAACATGAATTGGGAAAGGAAACTAGAAGAACTTAGCATGAAATGGAAGAGAGGATAGTAATGGAAAGCAGGAAGTGGGAGGTGCAAGTCAAAGCACAGAGGCCAGGATACAGATTTAGAAGAGGAACTGAAAAATCTGAAACAGCCTAAAGAACTAAAGAACATTTTGGGATTGTCAACAGAGACGCTACCTCAGTCAAAAAATAAAAGGACTGTAGGGAAAGAAGGAGCAAAACTGCATGTAGAAGCTCAAATCAGTGGAGACGGGTAGTAAATGAAAGAGCTAAGCTATATGTGGGGGCCCCTAACAGACCACAGCAGAGCCCAGGGAAACCCGAAAAGGGGAAAATGACAGGCCACTGAGGCCCAAGTACAGTAGCTAGTGAAACTGAAAAAAGGGAAAAAGCTGCAATGGAGGAAATCAAATTGAATGAGGGATACACAGGGATATGCAGTGGGAGAATGAAAGGTGAGGTCAGTCTTTGTGTATGGGCTACGGGAAGTTGAAGGGAAACATATGAAGCAAGAAACGGGGGAAAAAAAGCAATTGAAAGCATCATAAAAGAAAATAGGAGAAGACGACATGACCCAGCGGAAAATTTTTTTTGGAGAATAGGGGGGTTTGTAAAAAAAAAACCCGACCAGTGAAAGTGACCTTCAAGGCAGAATCGACTCGGAACAGGATACTGCAGGAGAAGGCACGATTAAGGGACATGCCGGCATACAGGAAGGTGTATCTCGACCGCGACAGAACACAAGAAGGCAGAAACTGAGAGAGAGGGTACAAAGGCGAAAGGAGGAAAGAGAGGGATGGAGAAGACAGACAGGAGATCCCAGACACAGGAAGAAGATCAAATACAACCTCCCTCACAGCTTCCTATAGAAGCCTCCCAACCAGGTCAACCCTAGTGCAGCCAAACACTCTAAACCAAAACACCCATGCCACATCCAATGCACCCACCAACTACATTACAAACTCCACCCCCACAGCAACCACCCATAGTTCCTCATCAGGTCTCCCACTTCCCCAACCCCAATACACCTCCCAGACCACAGTCTTAGAAAAGAAGTTGAAGGTGTGGTATACAAATGCAGATGGAATAACAAATAAGTATGAGGGGTGGCACGAAAGAATCAAGAGACATCCCCAGACATAATAGCACTCACAGAAACAAAACTCACCAGAATAATAACAATTCAATCTTTCCACCCAGATAAACAAATCCTCAGGAAAACAGAGGGAGGAGAGGGGGAGGAGGAGTTCACTGCTCATTAAAAACCATGGGGTTTTGAGAAAATGGAAGGAAAAGGATAGCACGGGTTGAAAGGGACTACTTAGTAGGAACAATCCAGTCTGAGGACATAAGGTGATAATTGCAGTAATGTACAACCCACCACAGAACTGCAGGAGACCAAGAGAAGAATACGATGAGAGCAAAGAGCCATGGTCGAAAACACTAGCCGAGGTGGCCAGGAGAGCACACATGGGGGAGCAAAGTTACTAGATTATGGGGGATTTTCAATCACAAAGAAATTGACTGGAAAACCTGGAGCCCCATGGGGGGCCTGAAACATGGAGAGCCAAGATGATGGATGTAGTACTGGAAAACCTCATGCATCAACATGTTAGAGACACTACCCGAGAGAGAGGAGAAGATGAACCAGCAAGACTGGACCTTGTATTCACCTTGAGTAGTTCAGACATCGAGGATATCTTGTATGAAAGACCCCTGGGAGCTAGTGATCATGTGGTTCTGTGCTTAGACTACATAGTTGAGCTCCAAGTGGAGAGAGTAGCAGGAATAGGGTGGGAAAACCAAACTACAAAAGAGGGAACTACTCAGGCATGAGGAACTTCCTTCAAAACATTCAGTGGGAGAGGGAACTGACAGGAAAACCAGTAAAAGAAATGATGGACTATGTGGCAACAAAATGCAAGGAGGCAGAGGAGAGGTTTGTTCCCAAGGGAAACAGAAATAATGGGAAGAACAGAACGAGTCCTTGGTTCACCCAAAGGTGTAGGGAGAATAGAAAAGGTACAGAAGACAGAAAACTCAGGAAAATAAAGAGATTAGCAGAAGAGCCAGAAACGAATAGCACAGATAAGAAGGGAGGCTTTAGCGACAATATGAAAATGACAGCATCGAAGTCAAGACTGACCCGAAGCTGTTGTACAGCCACATCAGAGGAAAACAACATTTAAGGACCAGGTAATCAGACTGAGGAAGGGTGATGGGGAATTCACAAGAAACGACCGAGAGGGATGTCAGGAGCTCAACACGAGATTTAAAGAAGTATTTACAGTGGAAACCAGTAGGTCTCCAGGAAATCAGAATAGGGGGTACACCAGCAAGTGCTGGGTGAGGTACATATAACCAAGGGGGAAGTGAAGAAGCTGCTATGCGAACTTGACAAACCCCAAAGGCGGTGGGACCAACATCTCTCCATGGGGCCTTAAAGAGGGAGCAGAGATATTGTGTGTGCCATTAACAAAGATCTTCAACACATCATTTGAAACTGGGCAAACTCCCTGAGGGATGGAAGATGGCAAATGTAGTCCCAATTTTTAAAAAAGGGAGACAGACATGAGGCACTAAACTACAGACCTGTATCACTAACGTGTATAGTATGCAAGGTCACGGAGAAAAATCATCAGGAGGAGAGTGGTGAGCACCTGGAAAGAACAAGTGTATAATTGACCAACCACACGGTTTCAGGGAAGGAAAATCCCCGTGTCACAAACCCCACTAGAGTTTTATGACAAGGTGACAGAAGTAAGACAAAGAGAGAGGGGTGGATCGACTGCATTTTTTTGGGGCTTCAAAAAGGCCTTCACACAGTTCCTCACAAGAGTTTACTGCAAAAGCTAGAGGAAACAGGCAAAACATAACAGGAAAAAGGGACTGCAATTTGGGTCAGAGAATACCTGACAGGGAGGCAACAACGAGTCATGGTACGTGACGAGGTGTCAGAGTGGGCGCTTGTGACAAGCGGCGTTCCACAGGGGTCAGTCCTAGGACCTGTGCTGTTCTTGGTATATGTGAACGACATAACGGAAGGGATAGACTGTCCTTGTTTGCAGATGATGTGAAGTTAATGAGAAGAATAAAATCGGATGAGGATCAGGCAGGACTACAAAGAGACCTGCACAGGCTACAAGCCTGGTCCAGCAAATGGCTCCTTGAGTTTAACCCTGCCAAATGCAAAGTCATGAAGATTGGGGAAGGGCAAAGAAGACCGCAGACACAATATAGTTTAGATGGCCAAAGACTGCCAACCTCACTCAAGGAAAAAGATCTGGGGGTGAGTATAACACCGAGCATATCTCCTGAGGCGCACATCAATCAGATAACTGCTGCAGCATACGGGCAACTGGCAAACCTACGGATAGCGTTCCGATACCTCAGTAAGGATTCGTTCAAGACTCTGTATACCATTTACGTCAGGCCCATACTGGAGTATGCAGCACCAGTTTGGAATCCACACCTAGTCAAGCACGTCAAGAAATTAGAGAAAGTGCAAAGGTTTGCAACAAGGCTAGTCCCAGAGCTACTGGGATTGTCCTACGAAGAAAGGTTGAGGGAAATCGGCCTGACGACACTGGAGGACAGGAGGGTCAGGGGAGACATGATAACGACATATAAAATACTGTGCGGAATAGACAAGGTGGACAAAGACGGGATGTTCCAGAGAAGGGACACAGACACAAGAGGTCACAATTGGAAGTTGAAGACTCAGGTGAATCAAAGGGATGTTAGGAAGTATTTCTTCAATCATAGAGTAGTCAGACCGTGGAATAGCCTAGAAAGTGACATAGTGGAGGCGGGAACCATACATAGTTTTAAGGCGAGGTATGATAAAGCTCATGGGGCAGGGAGAGAGAGGACCTAGTAGCAATCAGCGAAGAGGCGGGGCCAGGAGCTATGAATCGACCCCTGCAACCACAAATAGGTGAGTACAAATAGGTGAGTACACACACACACACACACACACACACATGCAGGGCAAAGCTCCTGATCATGGGTGACTTTAACCACAAGGAGATCGACTGGGAGAACTTGGAGCCACATGGGGGCCAAGATACATGGAGGGCTAAGATGATGGAGGTGGTTCCGCACCATAGACTGTTAAAGAAAGTGGCAGCTCATGGCACTGGGGGAAAAGTGCTCACGTGGATCGAGTCATGGCTCACAGACAGGAAGCAGAGAGTGTCCATAAATGGGGTTAAATCCGAGTGGGGATCTGTAACAAGTGGCGTTCCACAGGGATCAGTCTTGGGCCCGTTGTTGTTTATAATATATATCAATGATCTTGATGAGGGAATTACTAGTGATATGAGCAAATTCGCCGACGACACAAAGATAGGTAGGATAATTGATTCAAACGTAGATGTTATGGAACTTCAGGAGGATTTAAACAAACTCTATTCTTGGTCAGAAAAGTGGCAGATGCAGTTCAATGTAGATAAATGCCAGGTTCTGAAGCTCGGGAGTGCCCATATCCCTAGTACTTATAAGTTAAATAATGTAGAACTTAGCCATACAGATTGCGAAAAGGACTTGGGGGTTATGGTGAGCAGCAACCTTAAACCAAGACAGCAATGCCTAAGCGTACGTAATAAGGCAAATAGATTACTGGGATTTATATCAAGAAGTGTAAGCAACAGAAGTTCAGAGGTCATACTGCAGCTTTATACATCATTAGTAAGGCCTCACCTAGATTATGCAGCTCAATTCTGGTCTACATATTACAGAATGGACATAAATTCGTTAGAAAACATTCAGCGTAGGATGACTAAATTAATACATAGCATTAGAAATCTTCCTTATGAAGAAAGATTGAAGACTCTTAAGTTACACTCACTTGTTAGACGAAGAATGAGGGGAGACCTGATCGAAGTGTATAAGTGGAAGATAGGCATTAATGGTTTAGAAAGACACGTAAGCAAACACTATAACATATTTATTAGAAAACGTTTCGGTCCTGGGACCTTGATCACTTCTAACATACAGAGGTAGAAAGACATTATATATGTAGGCGGAGAGCGAGATGTGACGCACGTGACCTGAGGAATGTCATAAGAACATAAGAATGGAGGAACACTGTAGAAGGCCTACTGGCTCAGGCGAGGCAGGTCTTTATCAAAACAACCTCTACCTATGATGAGGACGGGTAGACGATGAAATCATGTGACTCCTGTGTTGTTGGGTTGGTGTTGCTTAAGTATCATGTATGCCAATGTTTTTGAAATTTTGTAGTTTCCAGTGTTGCGTTCTATAGTGTCGGTGACGGCGATTAGTGAGGCTTCTTGGCACCGTCGGCGTCTGAGGTCTGGTTCGGTGAGAATGAGTTGTGCCTCATTCCAGTTCATCAAATGCCCCGTGGAGTCTCTGTGGAGGACACAGGCGTACCTTACATCGTCTCTGTTAGAGGCATTTCGATGCTCATTCAGGGGGAATTAGCACTCACTCAGCGCGAACGAAAAATTGTCGAAAAATTCACAAACTGAGTTAATCTTATAGAAAAATAGCTTAACTCTCTGGCAACACAATGGTACCAGAATCATTGTTCTACGACATTCCTACAAGGAATTATGGTCATTTAAAACACCTAGGGTGAAGTCACCACCCGCGGCAGGTGTGCTCACCTGTCGTCAATATTTTTTATTTCCGTTTTTTTTTCGTGTATTTATTGTATTATTCTTTCTAAGATAATAATTAACGATTTGGCATCATAATACAGTGGGTGGGACTTATACGTAGAGTTCCAACCAACCAGGAACCTCCCGACACCATTTTGCTGACGTCATGGAAAATTTCAGTCTCGGGGTGGCCGGGGAATATGGCTCAATATAACGCTATTATAGCTTCTACGGCTTATTTATCTATCACAATTGATCTAATATGACATAATAAACAATATAAATAACAAAGAAATATATTAAATACTTTGGGTTATCCTAGGTTCTTTACACATATGCTGCTATGTATGATAATTCTATGTAACTGTATTTGTGTATATCTGAATAAATTTACTTACTTACTTACTTACTTACTTACTAAGAACAATTTAGTTGTCACTTGTAAACCTCCCAAACCTGACTGTTCTACACTTATTATATGTATGTTACTGCATTTTTCTTGTGTTAGTTGTTCATTTGTGTTACTGCACTGTATTATGTGTTACTATTCTGATTTTGAATGTTACAGTACTGTTGTGCTTTTTGTATGCTACTGTACCGCTTTTGTGTTCATATGGTGTTGTTTTGTTCCTGTAATGATCATGTATGATAAAGGTTCCAAGAACTCTAAACTTCCCTGCTACGTCTTTCATAACAGTGTCTTCCATATTGGAATTCATGTCTCCCAGGATCACTTTCTCTCAGTCTCCTCTATACTTATCCTCCTTTACAATACTGATTCAAATAATAGACAAAATAAACTAATTTTAAATTCTCAAGGATGTGATACACAAATAACCCGCACATAAAAGAGAGAAGCTTACGACGACGTTTCGGTCCGACTTGGACCATTGACCATTGACAGTGTGACTTTGTCAATGGTCCAAGTCGGACCGAAACGTCGTCGTAAGCTTCTCTCTTTTATGTGCGGGTTATTTGTGTATCGTTCCAGTCACGGTATTGTGCCTTTTTGTTATTTATTCTCAAAGATGTGAATTGGTTAGCCAGAGGGAAGGTATCGGTCAGATGACCAAAAGCTCCAGTGGTGGGTCTTAATATGACAAAGACCGGTGTCAGGAAACACTTGTCCTGCTTCTTTTGAGAGAAAAAGGTTTGCAACTCATGTAAAATATATATATATATATATATATATATATATATATATATATATATATATTATATAATATATATAATATATATATATATATATATATATATATATATATATGTCGTGCCGAATAGGCAGAACTTGCCATCTTGGCTTAAATAGCAACGCTAAATCTTGCCATATAGGACAAGTGAAAATTTGTGTATGCAATAATTTCGCCAAAATCATTCTGACGAAACGAAAAAAAATATATTTCAATGTGTTTGTTTAGTATTAAATTATTGTAAACAAATCTAAAATATATTTATTTGGGGTTTTAGGCTAAAAGAAATTGTTCTTTTTATAATAAGGTTAGGTAAGTTTTCTAAGATTCTTTTGAAGCAAAATTAAATTTTTTTACATTAACATTAATGAAAAAAATATATCTTTAAACGTATAAGAGAAAATTTTAGAAAGGACTTTAAATTTTAAATGAGTTCTTGCTAATTGACCAGTTTTACATATTCGGCACGACATATATATATATATAATATATATATATATAATATATATATATATATTATATATATATATATATATAATATATATATATATATATATATATATATGCAAAACAACCACTCTGAAAGAATAGAGAAAGACACCAAGAGCACAGGAGCATCTATATAGAGAGGAGAGGTATGAACGAGATTAGTGCGAAGAGTGTTAGTCTGGCGGAAAGTAAGTTTGATGTCTGAAGAACGGAGAGAGTTGTAGATGAATGGTTCAGAGAACCAACACTTTGATAAATTAGACACATGTGCAACTCTTGGGTATCTTTATTGAGGAAACGTTTCGCCACACAGTGGCTTCATCAGTCCACACAAAGGAGAATTGTGAAGAACAGGAGGAGAATGAGGTAATCAGTCCCTCAACCTTGAGTCGATGTGGTCAGTCCATCAATCTTGAACAGAATACAGCATATGTGCGGAGAAGTAGCTTATATGCCGTAGGCAGGGGAGGTGCAGCAGTCGTAGGTGGTGTCACATTTGTTCAATGTGGAAGTAGATCGTGCCCAAGGGTTAGGCAAGCGAAGAATTCCCAAGTATTAAGATCCCAAGAAGTTGCAATGTCTGCGTCTCTCCTGCCTACGGTACACAAGCTACTTCTCCGTAGATATGCTGTATTCTGTTCAAGATTGATGGACTGACTACATCGACTCAAGGTTGAGGGACTGATTACCTCATTCTCCTCCTGTTGTTACATATTCCATCATCTTGTTTACTGATTTTCCTATCAGTTCTCTGTCCCACTGAACCTCCCGCAGGAAGTTCCTCATACCTGTGTACTCCCCCCTTTTATAGTTTGGCTTTTCCCATTCAGTTCCTGTTAGCTTCTCCACTTGTAACTCTACTATATAATCAAAACTCAGAACCACGTGATCGCTAGCTCCAAGGGGCCTTTCGTAAGTGATGTCCTCAATGTCTGATCTGCTGAGGGTGAATACAAGATCCAGTCATGGTGTGTGTGTGTGTGTTTGTGTGTGTGTGTGTGTGTGTTACTTACCATTTTGTCCCAGGCACATGTCGATTAGACACTAGACCTGGTTGTGTGTGTGTGTGTGTGTGTGTGTGTGTTAGTTAGTTACCATTTTGTCTTAGGCACATGTCGATTAGACACTAGGCCTGTATGTGTGTGTGTGTGTGAAATTTTTATCAGTATGAAGGTAAAGTGAAAGAAGCGAAGTCGTGAAAAAGTGAAACGCTTTCTAATTATTTCATGCTACATAAAACATTTTACAAAAGTTTCGTCTCTGCTGACCCACAAGTGTGTCCCACTAGTCGCTTGGTCTCTGCTGATCCACAAGTGTGTCCCACTAGTCGCTTGGTCTCTGCTGATCCACAAGTGTATCCCACTAGTCGCTTGGTCTCTGCTGACCCACAAGTGTATCCCACTAGTCGCTTGGTCTCTGCTGACCCACAAGTGTATCCCACTAGTCGCTTGGTCTCTGCTGATCCACAAGTGTATCCCACTAGTCGCTTGGTCTCTGCTGATCCACAAGTGTGTCCTACTAGTCGCTTGGCCTCTGCTGATCCACAAGTGTGTCCTACTAGTCGCTTGGCCTCTGCTGATCCACAAGTGTGTCTCACTAGTCGCTTGGTCTCTGCTGATCCACAAGTGTCTCTCACTAGTCGCTTCGTCTCTGCTGATTCACAAGTGTCTCTCACTAGTCGCTTGGTCTCTGCTGATTTACAAGTGTCTCTCACTAGTCGCTTGATCTCTGCTGATCTACAAGTGTATCCCACTAGTCGCTTGGTCTCTGCTGATCCACGAGTGTTCTCTCACTAGTCGCTTGGTCTCTGCTGATCCACAAGTGCCTCTCACTAGTCGCTTCGTCTCTGCTGATTTACAAGTGTCTCTCACTAGTCGCTTGGTCTCTGCTGATTCACAAGTGTCTCTCACTAGTCGCTTGATCTCTGCTGATCTACAAGTGTATCCCACTAGTCGCTTGGTCTCTGCTGATCTACAAGTGTGTCCCACTAGTCGCTTGCTTTCTGCTGGTCTACAAGTGCGTCCCACTAGTCGCTTGGTCTCTGCTGATCTACAAGTGTGTCCTACTAGTCGCTTGGTCTCTGCTGATCTACAAATGTGTCCTACTAGTCGCTTGGTCTCTGCTGATCTACAAGTGTGTCCTACTAGTCGCTTGGTCTCTGCTGATCTACAAGTGTGTCCTACTAGTCGCTTGGTCTCTGCTGATCTACAAGTGTGTCTCACTAGTCGCTTGGTCTCTGCTGATCCACAAGTGTCTCTCACTAGTCGCTTGGTCTCTGCTGACCTACAAGTGTGTCTCAATAGTCGCTTGGCCTCTGCTGATCCACAAGTGTGTCTCACTAGTCGCTTGGCCTCTGCTGATCCACAAGTGTCTCTCACTAGTCGCTTGGCCTCTGCTGATCCACAAGTGTGTCTCACTAGTCACTTGGTCTCTGCTGATCTACAAGTGTGTCCTACTAGTCGCTTGGTCTCTGCTGATCTACAAGTGTGTCCTACTAGTCGCTTGGTCTCTGCTGATCTACAAGTGTGTCTCACTAGTCACTTGGTCTCTGCTGATCTACAAGTGTGTCCTACTAGTCGCTTGGTCTCTGCTGATCTATAAGTGTGCCCCACTAGTCGCTTGGTCTCTGCTGATCCACAAGTGTGTCTCACTAGTCGCTTGTTTTCTGCTGATCCACAAGTGTGTCTCACTAGTCGCTTGGTCTCTGCTGATCCACAAGTGTGTCCCACTAGTCACTTGGTCTCTGCTGATCTACAAGTGTGTCCCACTAGTCACTTGGTCTCTGCTGATCTACAAGTGTGTCCCACTAGTCACTTGGTCTCTGCTGATCTACAAGTGTGTCCCACTAGTCACTTGGTCTCTGCTGATCCACAAGTGTGTCCCACTAGTCGCTTGATCTCTGCTGATCCACAAGTGTGTCCCACTAGTCACTTGGTCTCTGCTGATCCACAAGTGTATCCCACTAGTCGCTTGGTTTCTGCTGATCCACAAGTGTGTCCCACTAGTCGCTTGATCTCTGCTGATCCACAAGTGTGTCCCACTAGTCACTTGGTCTCTGCTGATCCACAAGTGTGTCCCACTAGTCGCTTGGTTTCTGCTGATCCACAAGTGTGTTACCACTAGTCGCTTGGTCTATGCTGATATACAAGTGTCCCCCACTAGTCGCTTGATCTCTGCTGATCCACAAGTGTGTCTCACTAGTCACTTGGTCTCTGCTGATCCACAAGTGTGTCTCACTAGTCACTTGGTCTCTGCTGATCCACAAGTGTGTCTCATTAGTCGCTTGGTCTCTGCTGATCCACAAGTGTCTCTCACTAGTCGCTTGGTCTCTGCTGATCCACAAGTGTGTCTCATTAGTCGCTTGGTCTCTGCTGATCCACAAGTGTGTCTCACTAGTCACTTCGTCTCTGCTGATCCACAAGTGTGTCCCACTAGTCGCTTGGTTTCTGCTGATCCACAAGTGTGCCCCACTAGTCGCTTGGTCTCTGCTGACCTACATGTGTGCCCCACTAGTCGCTTGGTCTCTGCTGATCCACAAGTGTGTCTCACTAGTCGCTTGATCTCTGCTGATCCTCAAGTGTGTCTCACTAGTCGCTTGGTTTCTGCTGATCCACAAGTGTGCCCCACTAGCCGCTTGGTCTCTGCTGATCTACATGTGTGCCCCACTAGTCGCTTGGTCTCTGCTGATCTACATGTGTGCCCCACTAGTCGCTTGGTTTCTGCTGATCCACAAGTGTGTCCCACTAGCCGATTGGTCTCTGCTGATCTACATGTGTGCCCCACTAGTCGCTTGGTCTCTGCTGATCCACAAGTGTGTCTCACTAGTCGCTTGATCTCTGCTGATCCACAAGTGTGTCTCACTAGTCGCTTGATCTCTGCTGATCCTCAAGTGTGTCTCGCTAGTCACTTCGTCTCTGCTGATCCACAAGTGTGTCTCACTAGTCACTTGGTCTCTGCTGATCCACAAGTGTGTCCCACTAGTCGCTTGGTCTCTGCTGATCCACAAGTGTGTCCCACTAGTCGCTTGGTCTCTGCTGATCCACAAGTGTGTCTCACTAGTCACTTGGTCTCTGCTGATCCACAAGTGTGTCCCACTAGTCACTTGGTCTCTGCTGATCCACAAGTGTGTCCCACTATTCGCTTGGTCTCTGCTGATCCACAAGTGTGTCCCACTAATCGCTTGGTCTCTGCTGATCCACAAGTGTGTCTCACTAGTCGCTTGGTCTCTGCTGATCCGCAAGTGTGTCCCACTAGTCGCTTGGTCTATGCTCATCCGCAAGTGTGTCCCACTAGTCGCTTGGTCTATGCTCATCCGCAAGTGTGTCTCACTAGTCGCTTGGTCTCTGCTGATCCGCAAGTGTGTCTCACTAGTCGCTTGGTCTCTGCTGATCCGCAAGTGTGTCCCACTAGTCGCTTGGTCTCTGCTGATCCTCAAGTGTGTCTCACTAGTCGCTTGGTCTCTGCTGATCCGCAAGTGTGTCCCACTAGTCGCTTGGTCTATGCTCATCCGCAAGTGTGTCCCACTAGTCGCTTGGTCTATGCTCATCCGCAAGTGTGTCTCACTAGTCGCTTGGTCTCTGCTGATCCGCAAGTGTGTCCCACTAGTCGCTTGGTCTCTGCTGATCCTCAAGTGTGTCCCACTAGTCGCTTGGTCTCTGCTGATCCACAAGTGTGTCTCACTAGTCGCTTGGTCTATGCTGATCCACAAGTGTGTCCCACTAGTCGCTTAGTCTCTGCTGATCCACAAGTGTGTCCCACTAGTCGCTTGGTCTCTGCTGATCCACAAGTGTGTCTCATTAGTCGCTTGGTCTCTGCTGATCCGCAAGTGTGTCCCACTAGTCGTTTGGTCTCTGCTGATCCACAAGTGTGTCCCACTAGTCGCTTGGTCTATGCTGATCCACTAGTGTGTTCCACTAGTCGCTTGGTCTCTGCTAATCCACAAGTGTGTCCCACTAGTCGCTTGGTCTCTGCTGATCCACAAGTGTGTCTCACTAGTCACTTGGTCTCTGCTGATCCACAAGTGTGTCTCACTAGTCACTTGGTCTCTGCTGATCCACAAGTGTGTCTCACTAGTCGCTTGGTCTCTGCTGATCCGCAAGTGTGTCCCACTAGTCGCTTGGTCTCTGGGGTACACAGCACCTGGGGTACACAGCACCTGGGGTACACAGCACATGGGGTACACAGCACCTGGCATACACAGCACATGGGGTACACAGCACATGGGGTACACAGCACATGGGGTACACAGCACCTGGCATACACAGCACATGGGGTACACAGGACCTGGGGTACACAGCACCTGGCATACACAGCACCTGGCGTACACAGCACCTGGCGTACACAGCACCTGGTGTACACAGCACCTGGGGTACACAACATCTGGGGAACACAGCACCTGGGGTACACAGCACCTGGCATACACAGCACATGGGGTACACAGCACATGGGGCACACAGCACCTGGGGTACACAGCACCTGGCATACACAGCACATGGGGTACACAGCACCTGGGGTACACAGCACCTGGGGAACACAGCACCTGGGGTACACAGCACCTGGGGTACACAGCACCTGGCGTACACAGCACCTGGTGTACACAGCACCTGGGGTAAACAACATCTGGGGTACACAACACCTGGGGTACACAACACCTGGGGTACACAGCACCTGGCGTACACAGCACCTGGGGTACACAGCACATGGGGCACACAGCACCTGGGGTACACAGCACCTGGCATACACAGCACCTGGTGTACACAGCACCTGGGGTACACAACATCTGGGGTACACAGCACCTGGGGTACACAGCACCTGGGGTACACAGCACCTGGGGTACACAGCACCTGGGGTACACAGCACTGGGGTACACAGCACCTGGGGAACACAGCACCTTGGGTACACAGCGCCTGGGGAACACAGCTCCTGAGGAACACAGCGCCTGGGGAACACAGCGCCTGCGGAATACAGCGCCTGGCGAACACAGCACATGGGGCAGACAGCACCTGGGTAACACAGCACCAGGGGAACACAGCACCTTGGGAGCACAGCGCCTGGGGCACAGTGTCTGGGGAACATAGCGCCTGGGGCACACAGTGATTGCGGAACACAGTGCCTGGGGAACACAGCACCTGGGGAACACAGTGCCTGGGGCAGAGAGTGCATGGGGAACATAGCGCCTGGGGCACACAGTGATTGCGGAACACAGTGCCTGGGGAACACAGCACCTGGGGAACACAGCACCTGGGGAACACAGCACCTGGGGCACAGAGTGCCTGGGGAACATAGCGCCTGGGGCACACAGTGCTTGCGGAACACAGTGCCTGGGGAACTCAGCACCTGAGCAACACAGCACATGGGGAACACAGCACCGGGGGAACATAGCACGTGGGGAACACAGCACCTGCGGAACACAGAACCTGGGGAACACTGCACCTGGGGAACACAGCACCTGGGGAACACAGCACCTGGTGAACACAGCACCTGGGGAACACAGCACCTGGGGAACACAGCACCTGGGGAACACAGCACCTGGGGAACACAGCACCTGGGGAACACAGCATTTGGGGAACACAGCACCTGGGCAAAACAGCACCTGTGCAACACAGCACCTGGGGAACATAACACCTGGGGAACACAGCGCCTGGGGAACACAACGCCTGGGGAACACAGTACCTGGGGTGCACGCACCTGGGGTACACAGCGCCTGGGGAACACAGCGCCTGGGGAACACAGCACCTGGGGTACACATCAACTGAGGTACACATCACCTGGGGTACACAACACCTTGGGTACAGAGCACCTGGGGTACACAGCGCCTGGGGATCACAGCACCTGGGGTACACAGCACCTGGGGTACACAGCACATGGTGTACACAGCACCAGGGGTACACAGCACCTCTGGAACACAGTACCTGGGTACACAACACCTGTGGTGCACAATTCTGGGTTACACAGCAGCTGGGGTGCACAGTGTCTGGGGAACAAACGCCTGGGGTACACAGCACCTGGGGTACACAGCGCCTGGGGAACACAGCTCCTGAGGAACACAGCGCCTGGGGAACACAGCGCCTGGCGAACACAGCACATGGGGCAGACAGCACCTGGGTAACACAGCACCAGGGGAACACTGCACCTTGGGAGCACAGCGCCTGGGGCACAGTGTCTGGGGAACATAGCGCCTGGGGCACACAGTGATTGCGGAACACAGTGCCTGGGGAACACAGCACCTGGGGAACACAGAACCTGGGGAACACAGCGCCTGGGGCAGAGAGTGCATGGGGAACATAGCGCCTGGGGCACACAGTGATTGCGGAACACAGTGCCTGGGGAACACAGCACCTGGGAAACACAGCACCTGGGGAACACAGCACCTGGGGCACAGAGTGCCTGGGGAACATAGCGCCTGGGGCACACAGTGCTTGCGGAACACAGTGCCTGGGGAACACTGCACCTGAGGAACACAGCACATGGGGAACACAGCACCGGGGGAACATAGCACGTGGGGAACACAGCACCTGCGGAACACAGAACCTGGGGAACACAGCACCTGGGGAACACAGCACCTGGGGTACACAGCACCTGGGGAACACAGCACCTGGGGTACACAGCACCTGGGGTACACAGCACCTGGCGTACACAGCACCTGGTGTACACAGCACCTGGGGTACACAACATCTGGGGTACACAACACCTGGGGTACACAGCACTTGGCATACACAGCACATGGGGTACACAGCACCTGGGGTACACAGCACATGGGGCACACAGCACCTGGGGTACACAGCACCTGGCATACACAGCACCTGGCGTACACAGCACCTGGTGTACACAGCACCTGGGGTACACAACATCTGGGGTACACAGCACCTGGGGTACACAGCACCTGGGGTACACAGCACCTGGGGTACACAGCACCTGGGGAACACAGCACCTGGGGTACACAGCGCCTGGGGAACACAGCTCCTGAGGAACACAGCGCCTGGGGAACACAGCGCCTGGGGAACACAGCGCCTGGGGAACACAGCGCCTGCGGAATACAGCGCCTGGCGAACACAGCACATGGGGCAGACAGCACCTGGGTAACACAGCACCAGGGGAACACAGCACCTTGGGAGCACAGCGCCTGGGGCACAGTGTCTGGGGAACATAGCGCCTGGGGCACACAGTGATTGCGGAACACAGTGCCTGGGGAACACAGCACCTGGGGAACACAGCGCCTGGGGCAGAGAGTGCATGGGGAACATAGCGCCTGGGGCACACAGTGATTGCGGAACACAGTGCCTGGAGAACACAGCACCTGGGGAACACAGCACCTGGGGAACACAGCACCTGGGGAACATAGCGCCTGGGGCACACAGTGCTTGCGGAACACAGTGCCTGGGGAACACAGCACCTGAGGAAGACAGCACATGGGGAACGCAGCACCGGGGGAACATAGCACGTGGGGAACACAGCACCTGCGGAACACAGAACCTGTGGAACACTGCACCTGGGGAACACAGCACCTGGGGAACACAGCACCTGGGGAACACAGCACCTGGGGAACACAGCACCTGGGGAACACAGCACCTGGGAACACAGCACCTGGGGAACACAGCACCTGGGGAACACAGCACCTGGGGAACACAGCACCTGGGGAACACAGCACCTGGGGAACGCAGCACCTGGGCAAAACAGCACCTGTGCAACACAGCACCTGGGGAACATAACACCTGGGGAACACAGCGCCTGGGGAACACAACGCCTGGGGAACACAGTACTTGGGGTGCACGCACCTGGGGTACACAGCGCCTGGGGAACACAGCACCTGGGGTACGCATCACATGGGGTACACATCACCTGGGGTACACAACACCTTGGGTACAGAGCACCTGGGGTACACAGCGCCTGGGGATCACAGCACCTGGGGTACACAGCACCTGGGGTACACAGCACATGGTGTACACAGCACCAGGGGTACACAGCACCTCTGGAACACAGTACCTGGGTACACAACACCTGTGGTGCACAATTTTGGGGTACACAGCAGCTGGGGTGCACAGTGTCTGGGGAACAAACGCCTGGGGTACACAGCACCTGGGGTACACAGCGCCTCGGGAACACAGCTCCTGAGGAACACAGCGCCTGGGAAACACAGCGCCTGGCGAACACAGCACATGGGGCAGACAGCACCTGGGTAACACAGCACCAGGGGAACACAGCACCTTGGGAGCACAGCGCCTGGGGCAGAGAGTGCATGGGGAACATAGCGCCTGGGGCACACAGTGATTGCGGAACACAGCACCTGGGGAACACAGCACCTGGGGAACACAGCGCCTGGGGCAGAGAGTGCATGGGGAACATAGCGCCTGGGGCACACAGTGACTGCGGAACACAGTGCCTGGGGAACACAGCACCTGGGGAACACAGCACCTGGGGAACACAGCACCTGGGGCACAGAGTGCCTGGGGAACATAGCGCCTGGGGCACACAGTGCTTGCGGAACACAGTGCCTGGGGAACACAGCACCTGAGGAACACAGCACATGGGGAACACAGCACCGGGGGAACATAGCACGTGGGGAACACAGCACCTGCGGAACACAGAACCTGGGGAACACAGCACCTGGGGAACACAGCACCTGGGGAACACAGCACCTGGTGAACACAGCACCTGGGGAACACAGCACCTGGGGAACACAGCACCTGGGCAAAACAGCACCTGTGCAACACAGCACCTGGGGAACATAACACCTGGGGAACACAGCGCCTGGGGAACACAACGCCTGGGGAACACAGTACCTGGGGTGCACTCACCTGGGGTACACAGCGCCTGGGGAACACAGCGCCTGGGGAACACAGCACCTGGGGTACACATCACCTGGGGTACACATCACCTGGGGTACACAACACCTTGGGTACAGAGCACCTGGGGTACACAGCGCCTGGGGATCACAGCACCTGGGGTACACAGCACCTGGGGTACACAGCACATGGTGTACACAGCACCAGGGGTACACAGCTCCTCTGGAACACAGTACCTGGGTACACAACACCTGTGGTGCACAATTTTGGGGTACACAGCAGCTGGGGTGCACAGTGTCTGGGGAACAAACGCCTGGGGTACACAGCACCTGGGGTACACAGCACCTGGGGTACACAGCACCTGGGGTACACAGCACCTGGGGAACACAGCACCTGGGGTACACAGCACCTGGGGTACACAGCACCTGGGGTACACAGTTCCTGGGGTACACAGCACCTGGGGTACACAGCACCTAGGGTACACAGCACCTGGGGTACACAGCACCTGGTGTACACAGTACCAGGGGTACACAGCACCTGGGGTACACAGCACCTAGGGTACACAGCACCTGGGGAATACAGTACCTGGGGTACACAGCACCTGGTGTACACAGTACCAGGGGTACACAGCACCTCTGGAACACAGCACCAGGGTACACAACACCTGTGGTACACAACTTTTGGGGTACACAGCACCTGGGGTACATAGCGCCTGGAGTACACAGCGTCTGGGGAACAAAGCACCTGGGGTACTCAGCACCTGGGGTACACAGCACCTGGGGTACACAGCACCTGGTGTACACAGCACGTGAGGTACACAGCCCTCGGGGAACACAGCACCTGTGGTACACAGCACCTGGGGTACACAGCACCTGGGGTACACAGCACCTTGGAAACACAGTACCTGGGTTACACAGCAACTTGGGAACACTGCGCCTGAGTAACACAGCTCCTGGGGCACACAGTGCCTGGGGAACACACTGCCTGGGGCACACAGTGCTTGGGGGACACAGTGCATAGAGAAGACAGCGCATGGGGCACAGAGTGCTTGGGGTACACAGCACCTGGGGAACACAGCGCCTGGGGCACACAGAACCTTGGTAACACAGCACCTGGGAAACACAGCACCTGGGGAACACAGCACCTGGGGAACACAGCGCCTGGGGAGCACAGCGCCTGGGGAACATAGCGCCTGGGGCACACAGTTATTGGGGAACACAGTGCCTGGGGGAACACAGCACCTGGGGAACACAGCGCCTGGGGCAGAGAGTGCCTGGGGAACATAGCGCCTGGGGCACACAGTGATTGCGGAACACAGTGCCTGGGGAACACAGCACCTGGGGAACACAGCACGTGGGGAACACAGCGCCTGGGGCACAGAGTACCTGGGGAACATAAGGCCTGGGGCACACAGTGCTTGCGGAACACAGTGCCTGGGGAACACAGCACCTGGGGAACACAGCACCTGGGGAACACAGCACCTGGGGAACACAGCACCTGGGGAACACAGCACCTGGGGCAGAGAGTGTATGGGGAACATAGCGCTTGGGGCACACAGTGATTGCGGAACACAGTGCCTGGGGAACACAGCACCTGGGGAACACAGCACCTGGGGCACACAGTGCTTGCGGAACACAGTGCCTGGGGAACACAGCACCTGGGGAACACAGCACCGGGGGAACAAAGCACCGGGGGAACACAGCACCTGGGGAACATAGCACCTGGGGAACACAGCACCTGCGGAACACAGCACCTGCGGAACACAGCACCTGGGGAACACAGCACCTGGGGAACACAACACCTGGGGAACACAGCACCTGGGAAACACAGCACCTGGGAACACAGCACCGGGGGAACACAGCACCTGGGGAACACAGCACCTGGGGAACACAGCACCTGGGAAACACAGCACCTGGGGAACACAGCACCGGGGGAACAAAGCACCGGGGGAACACAGCACCTGGGGAACATAGCACCTGGGGAACACAGCACCTGCGGAACACAGCACCTGCGGAACAAGCACTGGGAACCAGCACCTGGGAAAACAGCACCTGGGGAACAGCACCTGGGCAACACAGCACCTGGGGAACACAGCACCTGGGGAACACAGCACCTGGGAAACACAGCACCTGGGGAACAGCACCTGGGCAACACAGCACCTGGGGAACACAGCACCTGGGGAACACAGCACCTGGGGAACACAGCACCTGGGAAACACAGCACCTGGGGAACACAGCACCTGGGAAACTCAGCACCTGGGGAACACAGCACCTGGGCAACACAGCACCTTGGGAACTGCACCTGGGCAACACAGCACCTGGGGAACACAGCACCTGGGGAACACAGCACCTGGGGAACACAGCACCTGGGAAACACAGCACCTGGGCAACACAGCACCTGGGCAACACAGCACCTTGGGAACAGCACCTGGGGAACACAGCACCTGGGAAACACAGCACTTGTGGAACGGAAACCATTCAAATTTGATTTATGCAAGGAAAAATCAGTTCAGCTCCTTGGATCAAGAGCCCTCACCAGCATCAAGGGAGAAATGAACGTAAATTTATTTAACAAGCATTAACATTAATAACAGTTTCACTTTGTTTATCACAAAATCGTCAAGTCTACTCCTTCGCACTCAAATTTTACGCATTCCCAGGAATTTTAGGATGCTAGGAACTGCTTCAACAACTTTGATCATAGGACATTTGAACATCCCAATAGAATTTGATCCTCGTTACAGTACCTAAGTGTTGAAATTTTGAAGCTGTTGGGTAAGGCGTTGGTGTGTTATTGATGAAACTGGAGGAATAATTAGTGAAACATTGGAAAATAATTGAGGTACATCGTCTGGGATACGTGACTAGAAGCAGCATAACAAGTAGTAGTAGATGGAGAGGCAGCAGTAGTTGCAGAAGAGACAATGTGAGGTATACCTGGAGTATACCTGGAGTATACCTGGAGAGGATTCCGTGGGTCAACGCCCCGGCAGCCCGGTCCCTGACCAAGCCTCAGTAGAAAAGGTCTCTACAACATACACTCTTGTCTACTCACTACATCTTGGGAAAGCCAGTGTGGCTCTATCCTCGTATTTACAAGATCACTTGCTGGACGTCTGGGTAGCAGCGACATCGATCCGCTTGTGATAAGTGAAATTAGTGTGATTATTCCATTGTAGACATTTAAAGCTGCGTGTTCTCCAGGTATGAGCGTTACTTACTGACAAATTTCATACCTACACTGAAAATTATCCATATAACATTTTTGCATGCACATGCAAACGTGCGTGGGCGCGCGAACACGCACGCACGAATGAAAGAACGAGCGAAAGAACGAACTAATGAATTGACGAATTAACGATCAAACGAACACGCACGCGTTCACACATACACTCACACCAATTGTAAAGTTATGAAGTTTGGGGAAGGACAAATAAGACCGCAGACAGAGTATAGGCTCAGGGGCCAAAAGCTATAAACCTCACTCGAGGTGAATATCATACCGAGCATATCCCCTGAGGCGCACATGAAACAAATAACTGATACAGCAAACGAGGGTCTGGCAGAATAGTTTTTCGATATCTATGTAAGGAGTCTTTCACGACACTGTACACCGTGTAAGTCAGGCCCATAATGGGCCAGTATAGAACCCACATCTAGTCAAGCATATCAAGAAACTGGAGAAGATGCAGAGGCTTGCAGTAAAGCTAGTCCCGAACTAAGAGATATATCCTATGTGGAGAGGTTATGGGAACTCAACTTGATTATACTGGTCGAAAGGAACTGTCAGGTTAGACAGGAACGATATGTCAGAGATGGGACACAGGAACAAGGATTCACAGCTAAAAGTTGAAAACTCATATAAGCCACAGGGAACAATCTGGGGAGTAAATTGTTATAGGCGGGTCCATAAACAGCTTTACAAAGAGGTGCGACGAGGGTGTTGAAGCTAAGAGTGTGTGGACCTAGTAGCGACCAGAGAAGAGGCGGGACCATGAGCTATGACTCAGTCTATGCAATCACATATAGATGGGTACATACATAAACCAGGAACTGTGACTTGACCATTGCAATCACATATAGGTGAGTACACACAGACAGACACACACACATAGACACAGACACAGACACACACACAGACACACCCATAACACACACACACACACACACACACACACACACGCACACGCACACACACACACGCACACACACGCACACACACACACGCACACACACGCACCACAAATAGGTGAGTACATGCATACACACATACATACACATTCATACATACATACACATACACACATACACATACACACACATATATATACACACTATATACAACAGGCCTAGTGTCTAACCGACATGTACCTAAAACAAAATGGTAACACACAAGCACACACACACACACACACACACATACCCTCCCACCCCATATCCTTCTCCCCCTGCCCTACCTACCTCTTCTTTCCCCTCCCTGCAACACCCATCCTCGCACAAACACCCACCCCGAAAATAAATAAGCTTCATTCTGTGGTACAACGGGGTAACCAAGAAGAAGGCCGAGAACCAAGGGTCTGGCAGACGAATCTGTAAAGGAGGCAGAGCTCTAAAAAGGTAGGAAGACTGGGGAAAGAAGCTAGAAGAGCTTGGAAGGAGGATGGAGGAGAGGATAGCTGCAGAGAGCAGAAGTGGGAGCAACATGCCATAGTAGCAAAAGCCAAGATACAGCACTTAAAAGAGGAACTGAGAAATCTGAAACAGCCTAAAGAAAAAAATAACAGTATAGACATAACATCAGGCACAGACAAGGGGACTGGAGGGAGCAAAGAAGCTATACTGCATGAAAAAGTATCAGATCCACAAGTGGCCAAGGCAAAGACAAGGAGCGCACTAGGAACAAATTAGAGGTCGGAAGACATTGAAGGAGCTAGGATATATGCAGGGACTCTACCAGAGACCTGCAGGGGCCAAGAACAGCCGAGCAAGAAAGACAGACCAATGAGCATAGAGGCCTCAGCTAGAGAAGTGATTGAAGGAAGGAATTCTCCAAGGGAAGGAACTAAAACACCTCAGAGGATGCAATGGGAGAGACAGTGGGAGGAAGAAAGGGAGAGATCAGTTTTTGTCTGGGCAGAAGGAGTCCAGCCATGACAGCCCCAAGACAATTGAACAATCTGAACCTACAATCACACATCGATCCCTCTATCCCCACCCCCACACCAAGAACCCCACCCTTACAACAACCGCCTATGGAAACTCTACTAACACCCCTATCACAGCCCCCCATAGGCCCCCTCCAGGGTTCCTGCTCTCCCAACCCCAATATTCTCCAAGGACCACAGTTTTAGAACAGAAGTTGAAGGTTTGGTACACAGATGTGGATGGAATAACAAATAAATATGAGGAGAGGCATGAAAGAATCAATGAGAAGTCCCCAGACATCATAGCAGTCACAGAAACGAAACTCACTGAGACAGTAACAGATGCAATTTTTCCACCAAGATATCAGATCCTGAGGAAAGACAGAAGGAGCAGAGGGGGAGGAGGGGTTGCACTGCTCGTAAAAAAAATGATGGAAATTTGAGGAAATAGGAGGCATGGACGAGATTGGAGAAAGGGAATACATAGTAGGTACATTTCAGTCATTGCAGTGATGTATAATCCACCACAGAACTACAGGAGGCCAAGAGAGGAATATGAAGAGAGCAACAGAGCAATGGTGGACACACTGGCTGAGGTGGCAAGAAGAGCTCACTTGAGTAGAGCAAAGTTACTGGTTATGGGCTATTTCAACCACAGGGAGATCGATCAGGAAAACCTGGAGCCACACGGGGGTCCCGAAACATGGAGAGCCAAGATGATGGATGTGGTACCGGAAAACCTCATGCATTAACATGTTAAGGACACTTCCAGAGAGAGAGAGAGGGGAGGATGAACTAGCAAGACTGAACCTTGTGTTCACCCTGAGCAGTTCAAGCATTGAGGACATCACATATGAGAGGTCCCTAGGAGCTAGTGACCACGTGGTTCTGTGCTTTGAATATATGGTAGAGTTACAAGTGGAGAGGGCAACAGGAGTTGAATGTGAAAAGCCAGACTATAAAAGGGGGAACTACATAGGTTTGAGGAACTTCCTGCAGGAGGTTTAGTGGGACAGAGAAATGGCAGGAAAGTCAGTAAACGAAATGATGGAATATGTAACAACAAAATGCAAGGAGGCAGAGGAAAGGTGTAAGGAGGCAAAAACTAAGTGCAGTAGAGAATGGAAAAAGTACAGAAGGTAAAAAACACAGGAAAATAAAGAGATTAGTCAAAGAGCCAGGAACGAGTATTCACAGGTCAGGAGGGAGGCCCAGGGACAGTATGAAAACAACATAGCATCGAAAGTCAAGTGTGACCTGAAACTGCTGTATAGCCACATCAGGAGGAAGACAACAGTCAAAGACCAGGTGATCAGGCTGAAGAAAGAAGGTGGAGCACTCAAAAGAAATGATCATGAGGTATGTGAGGAGCTCAACATGAGATTTAAGGAAGTATTTACAGTAGAGACAGGAAGTGCTCTGGGAAGACAGCACAGAGGGAAACACCAACAGGGAATTTACCAACAAGTGTTGGATGACATACAAACAACGGAGGAGGAGGTGCAGAAGCTGCTGAGTAACCTTGATACCTCAAAGGTGATGGGACCGGATAACATCTCCCCGTCGGTCCTTAGAGAAGGAGCAGAGATGCTGTGAATACCACTAACCACAATCTTTAATACAACCCTTGAAACTGGGCAACTACGTGAGGTATGGAAGACGGCAAATGTAGTCCCGATTTTTAAGAACGGAAACAGACACGAGGCACTAAACTACAGACCATTGTCACTGATGTGAATAATATGTAAAGTCATGGAGAAGATTATTAGGAGGAGAGTGGTGGAGCACCTAGAACGGAACAAGCTGTGTCACAAACCTACTAGAGTTTTGTGACAAGGTAACGCAAGACACGAGAGAGAGAGGGGTGGGTAGATTGCAGTTTTTTGGACTGCAAGAAGGCTAGAGGATAACAGGAAGGGCACTGCAATTGATCAAAGAATACCTGACAGGGAGGCAACAATGAGTCATGGTACATGACGAGGTATCACAGCGGGCGCCTGTGACGATCGGGGTTCCACAGGAGTCAGTCCTAGGATCAGTGCTATTTCTGGTATTGGTGAATGACAAGATGGAAGGGATAGACTCAGAAATGTCCCTGTTTATAGATGATGTGAAGTTAATGAGGAGACTTAAATCAGATGAGGACCAGGCAGGACTACAAAGAGACGTGGATAGGCTGGAAGCTTGGTCCAGCAACTGGCTTCTCGAATTTAACCCCCCCCCCCAACTGTGAAGTCATGAAGGTCGGGGAAGGGAAAAGAAGACTGCAATCAGAGCATAGGCAAGGTAGCCAAGGACTGTAAACATCACTCGAGGAAAAGGATCTTGGGGTGAGTATAATACCGAGCACATCTCCTGAATGCTCATCAACCAGATAACTGGTGCAGCACATGAGCGCCTGGTAAACCTGAGAATAGCATTTTGATACCTCAGTAAGGAATCGTTCAACCCTCTGTACACCGTGTACGTCAGGCCCATGCTGGAGTATACAGCACCAGTTTGGAGGCCACACCTGATCAAACACGTCAAGAGATTAGAGAAAGTGCAAAGGTTTTCAACAAGCCTGGTTCCAGAGCTAAGGAGAATGTCCTACGAAGAAAGGTTAAGGGAAATTGGCCTGACGACACTGGAGGACAGGAGGGATGGGGGAGACATAATAACGACATACAAAATATTGCAAGGAATTCACGAGGTGGACAGAGACAGGATGTTCCAGAGATGGGACACGGAAACAAGGGGCCACAATTTGAATCTGAAAACTCAGATGAGTCAAAGAGGTATTAGGAAATATTTCTTTAGCGATGGAGTTGTCAGGCAGTGACATGGTCTGGCAAGCGATGTAGTGGAGACAGGAACCATACATAGTTTTAAGACGTGGTATGATAAAGCTCATGGATCAGGGCGAGAGAGGACCTAATAATGATTAGTGAAAAGGAGAGGCCAGGAGTTATGTCTCTACCTCTGCAAGCTCAAATAGGTAAGTACAAATTGGTGAGTATACACACAACACAGACAAACATGTAGCATTGAACTGCAAACCAGTGTCTTTGGCATGTATAGTTTGCAGAGTCATGGAGAACATTATCAGAAGACGAGTGGTGGAGCACCTAGAAAGGAATGAAATTATATACGATAACCTGCACTGTTTCAGGGAAGGGAAATCCTGTATCAGAAACCTACTGGAGTTCTACGACAAGGTGATGACAGGAAGACAAAAGAGAGAGAGGAGTGGGTAGATTGCATTTTCTTGGACTGTAAGAAGGCTTTAGACAGTTCCTCACTAGTGATTAATTCAAAAACCTGAGGATCAGACAGGTATAACAGGGAAGGCACTGGAATGGATTAGAGAATACCTGATAGGTAGGCAACAGTGGGTTATTGTGTGAGACGAAGTGTCAGAGTAGGCGTCTGTGACGAGCGGTGCTGTTTCTGGTCTATATGAATGACATGAGAGAGAAGTGTCCCATTTAGCAGAGGATGTGAAGCTAATGAGGAGAATTCAATCAGATGAGGATCAGGCAGGACTACAAAGGGATCTGGACAGACTGCAGGCCTCGTCCAGCAAGTGGCTCCAGGAGTTTAACCCCAACAAATGCAAAGTCATGAAGGTCGGGGAAGGGCAAAAAAGATAGCAGACAGAATACAGTCTAGGGGGCCAGAGACTACAAACCTCACTCAAGGAAAACGATCTTATGGTGAGTAGAATACCAAGCACATCTCCTGAGGTGCACATCAACCAAATAACTGTTGCAGCATATGGGTGCCTGGCAAAGCTAAGAATATCATTTCGACATCTCAGTAAGGAGTCGTTCAGGATTCTGTACACTGTATGTTAGACCCATATTGGAGTGTACACCTTCAGTCTGGAAGGCTCACTTGGCCAAGCATATCAGGAGACTAGCGAAAGTACAAAAGTTTCTAATAAGACTTGTTCTGGAGATAAGGGGCATGTCTTAATAGCAGGCGTTAAGAGAGCTCGTCCTGACAAAGCTGGAGGACAGGAGGGACAGGGGGGTATGTCATAACGACGTATAAAATGCTGAGAGGAATCGGCAAGGTGAACAGAGGCAGAATGTTCCAGAGAGGGGACACAGAAACAAGGGGTCACAATTGAAAGTTGAAGACCCAGATGAGTCACAGGGGTGTTATGAAGTATTTTTTCATTCATACAGTTGTTAGAAAGTGGAAGAGTCTGATGTAGTGTAGACCAGTGCAATACATAGCTTTAAGAAGAAGTATGATAAAGGCCTTGGAGCAGGGAGACAGTGGACCTAGTGGCGACCAGTGAATAGGCACAGCCAGGAGCTATGACTCTACCCCTGCCACCACAATTTGTTGAGTACATTTAGGTATGTACACACACACACACACACACACACACACACACACCTATTGTCACAAACCTACTGGAGTTTTATGACAAGGTGACAGAAGTAAGACAAGAGAGAGAAAGGTGGATAGACTGCATTTTCTTGGACTGCAAGAAGGCCTTCGACACAGTTCCTCACAAGAGGTTACTGCAAAAGCTAGAGGATCAGGCACACATAACAGGAAAGGCACTGCAATGGATCAGAGAATACCTGACAGGGAGGAAACAACGAGTCATGGTACGTGACGAGGTGTCAAAGTGGGCGCCTGTGACAAGCGGGGTTCCACAGGGGTCAATTCTAGGACCTGTGCTGTTTTAGGTATACGTGAACGACATAACGGAAGGGATAGACTCAGAAGTGTCCTTGTTTGCAGATGATGTGAAGTTAATGAGGAGAATCAAATCGGTCGAGGATTAGGCAGGACTACAAAGAGACCTGGACAGGCTACAAGCCTGGTCCAGCAACTGGCTCCTTGAGTTTAACACTGCCAAATGCAAAGTCATGAAGATTGGGGAAGGGCAAAGAAGACCGCAGACACAGCATAGTCTAGGTGGCCAAAGACTGCAAACCTCACTCATGGAAAAAAGATCTTGGGGGTGAGTATAACACCGAGCACATCTCCTGAGGCGCACATCAATCAGATAACTGCTGCAGTGTACGGGCGTCTTTCAAACCTAAGGATAACGTTCCGATGCCTCAGTAAGGAATCGTTCAAGACTCTGTACACCAATTACGTCAGGGCCATACTGGAGTATGCAGCACCAGTTTGGAATCCACACCTGATCAAGCACGTCAAGAAATTAGAGAAGGTGCAAAGGTTTGCAACAAGACTAGTACCAGAGCTAAGGGAATTGTCCTACAAAAAAAGGTTAAGGGAAATCGGCCTGACGACACTGGAGGACAGGAGGGTCAGGGGATTGTATTGGACTGATGAAGCCACTGTGTGGCGAAACGTTTCCTGAATAAAGATTCCCATATGCTGCATAAGTGTCTCAATCTTCATCTTGTCGGTATTATATACCATTCGTACACAAGGTCTACATTATTTAACTTATAAGTGCTAGGATAACGACATATAAAATACAGCGCATAATAGGCAAGGTGGACAAAGACGGAATGTTCCGGAAATGGGACACAGAAACAAGACGTCACAATTGGAAGTTGAAGACTCAGATGAATCAAAGGGATGTTAGGAAGTATTCTTCAGTCAGAGTTGTCAGGCAGTGGAATAGCCTAGAAAGTGATGTAGTGGAGGCGGGAACCATATATAGTTTTAAGACGAGGTTTGATAAAGCTCATGGGGCAGGGAAAAAGAGGACCTAGTAGCAACCGGTGAAGAGGTGGGGCCAGGAGCAATGAATCGACCCCTGCAACCACAAATAGGCGAGTACAAATAGGTGAGTACACACACACACACACACACACATGGACGGTAAGAACTTATAATTTCATATGCGTCAGCTCTAATTACACGTCTTTGTTAATTACACTATAAGTTTCACTGAACATACCTTTTCTTCCCCACAGCCCCTTACTTATGTAGATAATGTTCCTATACTGGTATGTGACCCACCACTCCCATGGTAACCTTCATATGCTAGTGTGTGACCCACCACTCCAATGGTAACCTTCCTATACTAGTGTGTGACCTACGACTCCAATGTTAACCTTCCTATACTGGTGTGTTACCCACCACTCCCATCTTGACCTACCTATACAAGTGTGTGACCCACCACTCTCATAGTAACCTTCGTATGCTAGTGTGTGACCCACCACTCCAATGTTAACCTTCCTATACTGGTATGTGACCCACCACTCCCATGGTAACCTTCCTATACTGGTGTGTGACCCACCACTCCCATGGTATCCTTCCTATACTGGTGTGTGACCCACCACCCCAATGTTGACCTTCCTATACTAGTGTGTGACCCACCACTCCCATGTTAACCTTCCTATACTGAAGTGTGACCCACCACTGCCATGTTTCCCTTCATATAGTAAGCGCATTCTCGTGGTTGGTGACTCTCAGGTAAGATATATTGACCGTGCTTTTTGTAATAGGAATAAGAAGATGAGAGATAGAGTGTGCTTCCCTGGAGCTGGTGTTGGGGACATAGTTGACAGGCTGGATAATATCATGTCAGGTAATGGGAACGAGCCCATTATTTGTCTCAGTGCTGGTGGAAATGATGTTGGGAAGGGTAGGAGAGAAGAGCTGCTAGGTAAGTACAGGTCAGCTATAGATTTCATTAAGTCTAAGGGAGGGGTCCCAATCATATGTAGCATCTTGCCTAGAAGGGGAGTAGGAAATGAATGGTTGTCTAGGGCAATTGGTGTAAATTGCTGGCTAGACAGATACTGCAAGGAACTTGCAATCCCATTCATTGACAACTGGAACAACTTTTATGGCAAACATGATATGTATGCCAGGGATGGGGTACATCTCTCTGGGGCTGGGGTGGTAGCACTTGCAAACTCAATTGAGAAGGCCATTGGTGAAATGCCTATGATTTTAAACTGATAGAAGATAGAGGTATGGGTGTGTGTGTGAAACAAGCAGGTTGCAACACTAGGGTTGGAATCAGTAAATGTATAAAAGGCATTCAGCATGAAGTTATAAATAAAGACAATAGATCAGATCAGCAAACAAAGGGGGACAGCGAAGGACAGCAAGGGACTAGCTCCCTTAAGGTTTACTATACTAATAGCAGGAGTGTAAGAAATAAGATAGATGAGTTAAGATTAATTGCAAGTGCAGGAAACATAGATATTATTGCTATAACAGAGACCTGGCTCAATCTGAAAGATAGAGAGATGCCCTCTGAATGTCACATACAAGGCTATAAATTATTCCACACTGACAGGGTCAACAGGAAGGGTGGTGGAGTAGCGATGTATGTCAGAGACAATTTAAATTGTTGTGTTAGACAAGATATAAAAGTAGAAGCGTCAGCCACTGAATCTGTTTGGTTACAGCTTCTCGAGGGCAGAGAAAAACTAATTTGGGGTGTGATTTACAGGGCCCCAAATCTTGAAAGGGAGTGCAGTAAACTTCTATGGGACGAAATTCGTAAGGCATCCACATACGAAAATGTTGTGGTAATGGGAGATATCAACTACAGACAGATTGACTGGAGCAATTTGACAGGAAATTTAGAGTCAGGTGACTTTCTTGATACGATCCAGGATTGTTTTTTAAAACAGTTTGTGACAGAGTCAACTAGAGGAAATAATCTCCTTGACTTGGTTCTTGCCAGTAGGGAAACACTAATTAATAATCTTGAGGTTAATGATGAGCTTGGGGAAAGTGATCACAAATCACTCAGTTTTAATATATCATGGAATTCCCCTAATAATGGCAATCAAGTCTCCGTCCCTGACTTTCGCTTCGCTGATTTCATAGGACTGAAAAATTACTTAGATGGGCTGAACTGGAATGACCTGACTAAGGGTCAGGTAGGTGGTGATGGTTGCCGATATGATGCTTTGCAGGGCATAGTTCTAGCTGCTCAGTCAAATTATGTTCCAAATAGGGAAATCAGATCAAACAAAAATGATCCTAAATGGATGAACAATAGATTAAAATATCTGATTGGTCAAAAGAGAGGCATATATAGGCAAATCAAAAGAGGAAAGGGGCAATTAAGAAATCGATATATTTAGTTAAAGAGAGAAATAAAAAAGGGAATTAGAAAAGCAAAAAGAGATTATGAGGTTAAAGTTGCAAGAGAATCAAAGACTAACCCAAAAGGATTCTTTCAGGTATACAGAAGTAAGATCAGGGACAAGATAGGCCCACTTAAAAGTTCCTCGGGTCAGCTCACTGACAGTGATAAGGAAATGTGTAGAATTTTTAACACATACTTCCTCTCAGTTTTTACACAGGAGAATACCAGCGATATTCCAGTAATGATAAATTATGTAGAACAGGACGATAATAAACTGTGCACGATTAGGGTCACAAGTGACATGGTCCTTAGGCAAATAGATAAATTAAAACCTAACAAATCCCCAGGCCCTGATGAACTGTATGCAAGGGTTCTAAAGGAATGTAAAGAGGAGCTTAGCACACCTTTGGCTAATCTTTTCAACATATCACTACAAACTGGCATGGTGCCAGACAAGTGGAAAATGGCAAATGTGATACCTATTTTCAAAGCAGGTGACAGGTCCTTAGCTTCGAACTATAGACCAATAAGCCTAACCTCCATAGTGGGAAAATTTATGGAATCAATAATTGCCGAGGCAGTTCGTAGCCACCTTGAAAAGCATAAATTAATCAACGAATCTCAGCATGGTTTTACAAAGGGGCGTTCCTGCCTTACGAATTTATTAATTTTTTTTCACTAAGATATTTGAGGAGGTAGGTCATGGTAATGAATATGATATTGTGTATATGGACTTCAGTAAGGCTTTTGACAGGGTCCCACATCAGAGACTATTGAGGAAAATTAAGGCACATGGAATAGGAGGAGAATTTTTTTCCTGGATAGAGGCATGGTTGACAAATAGGCAGCAGAGAGTTTGCATAAATGGGGAGAAATCAGAGTGGGGAAGCGTCACGAGCGGTGTTCCACAGGGGTCAGTGTTGGGCCCCCTGCTGTTCACAATCTACATAAACGTCATAGATGAGGGCATAAAGAGCGACATCGGCAAGTTTGCCGATGACACCAAAATAGGCCGTCGAATTCATTCTGACGAGGACATTCGAACACTCCAAGAAGATTTGAATAGACTGATGCAGTGGTCGGAGAAGTGGCAGATGCAGTTTAATATAGACAAATGCAAAGTTCTAAATGTTGGACAGGACAATAACCATGCCACATATAAACTAAATAATGTAGATCTTAATATTACGGATTGCGAAAAAGATTTAGGAGTTCTGGTTAGCAGTAATCTGAAACCAAGACAACAGTGCATAAGTGTTTGCAATAAAGCTAACAGAATCCTTGGCTTCATATCAAGAAGCATAAATAATAGGAGTCCTCAGGTTGTTCTTCAACTCTATACATCCTTGGTTAGGCCTCATTTAGATTATGCTGCACAGTTTTGGTCACCGTATTACAGAATGGATATAAATTCTCTGGAAAATGTACAAAGGAGGATGACAAAGTTGATCCCATGTATCAGAAACCTTCCCTATGAGGATAAACTGAGGGCCCTGAATCTGCACTCTCTAGAAAGACGTAGAATTAGGGGGGATATGATTGAGGTGTATAAATGGAAGACAGGAATAAATAAAGGGGATGTAAATAGTGTGCTGAAAATATCTAGCCTAGACAGGACTCGCAGCAATGGTTTTAAATTAGAAAAATTAAGATTCAGGAAGGATATAGGAAAGTACTGGTTTGGTAATAGAGTTGTGGATGAGTGGAACAAACTCCCAAGTACAGTTATAGAGGCCAGAACGTTGTGTAGCTTTAAAAATAGGTTGGATAAATACATGAGTGGATGTGGGTGGGTGTGAGTTGGACCTGATAGCTTGTGCTACAAGGTCGGTTGCCGTGTTCCTCCCTTAAGTCAATGTGACCTGATCTGACTAGGTTGGGTGCATTGGCTTAAGCCCGTAGGAGACTTGGACCTGCCTCGCATGGGCCAGTAGGCCTGCTGCAGTGTTCCTTCGTTCTTATGTTCTTATGTTCTTATATACTGGTGTGTGATCCACTACTCCCATGTTAACCTTCCTATACTGGTGTGTGACCCACCACTCCCATGTTAAACTTCCTATACTGGTGTGACCCACCACTCCCATGTTAAACTTCCTATACTGGTGTGTGACCCACCACTCCCATGTTAAACTTCCTATACTGGTGTGTGACCCACCACTCCCTTGTTAACCTTCTTTTACTGGTGTGTGACTCACCACTCCCATGTTAAACTTCCTATACTGGTGTGACCCACCACTCCCATGTTAACCTTTCTATACTGGAGTGTGACCCACCACTCCCTTGTTACCCTTCTTTTACTGGTGTGTGACCCACCACTCCCATGTTAAACTTCCTATACTGGTGTGACCCACCACTCCCATGTTAAACTTCCTATACTGGTGTGTGACCCACCACTCCCATGTTAACCTTCCTGTACTGGTGTGTGACCCACCACTCCCTTGTTAACCTTCCTATAAAGGCGTGTGACCCACCATTCCCATGTTAACCTTCCAGTATTGGTGTGTGACCCACCACTCCCATGTTAACCTTCCTGTACTGGTGTGTGACCCACCACTCCCTTGTTAACCTTCCTATAAAGGCGTGTGACCCACCACTCCCATGTTAACCTTCCAGTACTGGTGTGTGACACACCACTCCCATGGTAACCCTCCTACACTAGTGTGTGACCCACCACTCCCATGTTATCCTTCCTATACTGGCGTGTGACTCACCACCCCATGTTAACCTTCCTATACTGGTGTGTGACCCACAACTCCCATGTTAACCTTCCTATTCTGGTGTGTGATACACAACTCCCATGTTCTCCACACCACTAACACCCACCACTTCCCCACACCACTAAGACCCACCACTTCTCCACACCACTAAGACCCACCACTTCTCCACACCACTAACACCCACCACTTCTCCACACCACTAACACCCACCACTTCCCCACACCACTAAGACCCACCACTTCCCCCACACCACTAGCACCCACCACTTCCCCCACACTACTAACACCTTCTACTCCCACACAGAGGCACACGCAGAGATCGTGGGGGGACCTGAGAGGTACATCCACCACGGGTCGTCGTTGATGCTGGTGTGTTTACTGAAGAGCGCCACAGAACCTCCAGTCTGTTTTCTGGTACCGAGGCGAGAGAATGATCAACTATGACAAGTAAGTAATTACTAGTTTATAATTACCTTAGTGTAGCTGCAGTCATAACTATAGTCGCGATATTTCTTACCGTATATTGTTTTTTAAGTCATTCCAACGTCCCCAATGAAAAGCCGGGCTGCCTTGAGTACGGTAAGTGACAATGCAGTAAGTGTTAGAGGCCCTAGACTGTTCAAGTGCCTTCCAGCATGCATAAGGGGGCTTACCAATAGACTCCCGGCTGTCTTCAAGAGCGAGCTGGAAAGGCATCTCAAGTCGAAGATTGAAACACTTATGCAGCATATGGGAATCTTTATTCAGGAAACGTTTCGCCACACAGTGGCTTCATCAGTCCAATACAAAGAGGAAGGCGTAAGGAGAGGAGGAGAATGAGGTAATCAGTCCCTCAACCTGGAGTCGATGTGTTCAGTCCATCAATCTTGTAGAATGTACAGCATAGGGCCGTAGACGTGGCTTATATACTGTAGTGAGGTGACGTGAAGCAGATGGAGGCGGGGTCATAGTGGTACCATCCACTAGTCGAAGTAGGTCTTCGTCCAAAGGTTGAACAAGTGTTGAAGAATTCTTTGTAACAAGACCCCATGATGCTGCCGTGTCTGACAGTTGTGATGAATGGTTTGAAAAACCGACAAGTTGAAGATTGAGACACTTATGCAGCATATGGGAATCTTTATTCAGGAAACGTTTCGCCACACAGTGGCTTCATCAGTCCAATACAAAGTGTCTCAATCTTCAACTTGTCGGTTTTTCAAACCATTCATCACAACTGTCAGACACGGCAGCATCATGGGGTCTTGTTACAAAGAATTCTTCAACACTTGTTCAACCTTTGGACGAAGACCTACTTCGACTAGTGGATGGTACCACTATGACCCCGCCTCCATCTGCTTCACGTCACCTCACTACAGTATATAAGCCACGTCTACGGCCCTATGCTGTACATTCTACAAGATTGATGGACTGAACACATCGACTCCAGGTTGAGGGACTGATTACCTCATTCTCCTCCTCTCCTTACGCCTTCCTCTTTGTATTGGACTGATGAAGCCACTGTGTGGCGAAACGTTTCCTGAATAAAGATTCCCATATGCTGCATAAGTGTTTCAATCTTCAACTTGTCGGTTTTCCAAACCATTCATCACATCTCAAGTCGGTTTACATGCAACCGGTAGCAACAGTCTGGTTGATCATGCCCTGACACACCACGAGTCCTGGTCATGGACCAGGCAGCGGGGGAGTTGACCCCTGAGTACCCTCCAGGTGTGATGAATGGTTTGAAAAACCGACAAGTTGAGGATTGAGACACTTATGCAACAAAAGATTCCCATATGTTGCATAAGTGTGTCAATCTTCACCCTCCAGGTATACTCCTGGTATTCCAATAATCTACTATGCCGTGATGAATAAATGTAGTATCTCTGCCCCACATTTATTTTCTCAATTTACAACATAGGCTTCCTGTTACTTGTGTTTATTAAGAAAAACTCGTTTATCTATTCGCTTGTGTTTTTATGACCTTATGTGAGCTTCCGTCTTCCTTACCTCGGTCTATTCTGTGTTTTCAGCCTTCGTTAAAACTTTTTCTTTTTCCTTGTTAGTCATTTACACCTTCTCACACTTTCTTACACTTTCTTACACCTTCTTACACCTTCTTGCACCTTCTTATTTATTAAAATGTTTCATGTTTTAGGACAACATATTCACTGCATTTCTCAGTTTTAATCTAAATTATTAATATATTCAGAATTCTTCAAGATAGCAATTAAGTTCTTGAGGAACTTATTTCGTTTATATGATCTTCAGGGGATATTTTTGTGTCATTCATCCCCTCAAGGGAGGTTCCTTGACGCTGGTGAGGGGCTCTTGATCTACGGAATTGGATCTGTGCTCCAGTTCTCTGAAATGAGTCTGAGTACCTTCCACCCCCCATACCCACACACACACAGGCGCTAAATAATCCTGCAGGTTTAGCGCTCCCCTATGATTTTAATTTAGTAATAATTTGTGTTCCTCATGCATAAACTCTTTCTCTGATACTTTCAATATTTCTTCACGAAATTTTAAAATCCTTCTTCCAATACAAGACAAGTCATTAAATCTCATTTCCTTCACGTCCTCAAGTTATCTTAGTTATCTTGTAGTTATCTTGAGGTCCGGGGTTCGAATCTCCTCCGGTAAGGCTGGAAAACATTAGGGACGTGTTTCCATAAGACACCTGTTGTCCCTGTCCCTGTTCACCCATCAGTTTAAAAAGGCCATCTGAGTGTTAGTGGACTGGTGTGGGTCGCATCCTGGGACAAAACTGACCTAATTTGCCAGAAATACTCAGCATAACAAGCGGCTTTCTATAAAGTAGTATGTCACTGATGTCAGCTATGGTCTGTATACGATGAAAAAACTAGACACAATGACTCCGACTTCCAAAAAGGTTATCTTCAAGGCATCATCAGAGGACACGACCACCAGGGTCACCACCGCTGATGAAGGAGGTGGTGTTGTTATCATGAACACTGACGATTACAGGAACAAAATGCTTAATCTACTTAATGACCCAGATACCTACAAATCTCTCACAACTAACCAAGTGGACAACCTTACTAAAACTTTTCTTCAAAGGACTCGCCGCAATCTGAGGGACTCAGAACAAGGGAAGAAACTTCTGCACACCATACACAGCAACCCTAGACCTGCCAGAATGTACGGCCTGCCAAAAACTCACAAGCCTGGTATCCCATTGAGGCCCATATCTTCGGGAATAGGCAGTGCTCCCCACCAACTCTCAGGAATTTTCACAAAACACCTCTCTAAACTCTTGGGCATTACCAGTCCAGCACATCTCAAACACTCGGGTGATCTTCTCAATCGCATTCGCAACATCAACATCAGGAACAAGAAACTTTCCAGCCTTGACGTGACTTCCCTATTCACCAAAGTACTTACTACACAAGTCATCGATCTCTTGCGCAGGAAAATTGACGATTCACTTGATCTTCCTATTCCAGCCAGCGATTTCATCGATCTTGTTGAACTGTGTTGAATTTACGTGTTTCTCTTTCGAAAATCACCTCTTTCAGCAGACTTTTGGACTACCCATGGGTTCGCCACTCAGTGTCGTCCTGGCGAACGTATACATGGAACATCTGGAAGCCGAGCGTTTCTCCACCATTAATCCTTCGTCTGTCACCTGGCTCCGTTACGTTGACGACATTCTCCTCATAACTCCCAGACGCTTCAACGTTCAAGCTCTCCAAGACAAGCTCAATCAGGTCGAGCCCTCAATCCAGTTCACACATGAAGAAGAAGTCGACAACACTCTTCCTTTCCTTGATGTTCTTCTCTGCAAAGCTGACCATGAACTTCGTTTTAAAGTCTATCGAAAACCCACCAACCAAAACGATCTTCTCCACTTCTACTCCCACCATGACACCAAAACTAAACGTGGTGTAATTATAGGTTTCTTGCGCGCACTCAGAATCTGCAGCAATGAGTTCCTTGAGGAAGAATGCACTATAATTGAACAAGTATTTTCTAAACTCCACTATCCTCGTCACTTCATCAGAGACTGCAGACGGCGGGCATTAAACATCTTCAACACACCCAGAGAAGACACTGCCGAGAAGAGATACATAATCCTCCTCACCAACTCCATTGCCAAACATGTTTCCAACATCTTTTCCAATACCTCATTCCAAGTATCTACCTCCACAACCACGACCATCAATGACATTACCAGTAATAAACAGGACAAGCTTCCATCCTCTGCATGGGTATATATAATCCCTTGTAATGACTGCAGCAAATTATACATGGGCGAAACATTAAGAGACCTCCAAACACGTATTTCAGAACACCAATACGGAAGCAGGTCTGACGATACAAGGAATGCCTGTATACAACGCCGTAATTCACACAACCATTTAATAAACTACAGAAACTCAAGACTTATCGCCAGAGAACACAACACTCAATACCGAAGAATCCTGGAATCATCCAACAGCTTCAACCAGAACAATGGCTTCTATAACATAGCTGAACCACTTGCCAAGAAACTTCTTCATCGCTATCCCACATATGAGCATAGGAATAGAGGAACACTGCAGAAGGTCTGCTCACAAACTTATCCAATCTCCCTTCCAAGCTACCCAAGATTTTAGACTCCATAACCCCACTCGGTAGATCATCAGATGCAGCATTCTCCACCTGACCCAGCATTCTGAACCTGACTATAAATACTCGCGTTCCTTCCACCCAGGTAGATCTGTTTGTGACTTGAGAAAACCCATTGTGTGGGCGAAACATTGTCAATAAAGGATCACATTATACTGCATATGTGTTTATATCTCCTTATCCCTCCTGTCCTCCAATGTCTTCAGGGTGAGTTTCCTTAACCTCTCCTCATTAGACATGCCCCTTAGCCAAGGAACTTTTCTTGTTGCAAACTTTAGCACTTTCTCTAATTTCTTGACATGATTGACCAGGTGTAGGATTCTTACTGGTGCTACATATCCCAGTATTGGCCTGACGTACATGGTGTACAGTGGTATAAACCTTGGTAATAAATACCGACAAGTTGGTTTAGAAAGACACGTAAGCAAACACTATAACATATTTATTAGAAAACGTTTCGGTCCTGGGACCTTGATCACTTCTAACATACAGAGGTAGGAAGACATTATATATAGGCGGAGAGTGAGGTGTGACGCACGTGACATTCCTCAGGTCACGTGCGTCACACCTCACTCTCCGCCTATATATAATGTCTTCCTACCTCTGTATGTTAGAAGTGATCAAGGTCCCAGGACCGAAACGTTTTCTAATAAATATGTTATAGTGTTTGCTTACGTGTCTTTCTAAACCATGGTGTACAGTATCTTGAATGAATTCTTACTAGATGTCGAAATGCTATAATTAGGTTTAACAGGTTTCCATGTGCTGCAGCAGTTATTTGGTTGAGGTATGCCTCAGATGTTCTCGGTATGATACTCATCCCCAGATCCTCTTGAATGGGGACTGCAGCCTTTGACCCCCCGAGCCTGTACTCTGTCTTGGGTCTTCTTTGTCCTTCTCCAAGCTTGATGAAGTTAAACTCCAGGGTTAGATTTTCCTTTTGATGCTCATATTGTCGTTGCATATTCGTTTCTGGCTCTTCGGCTCAGCTCCTTACTTTTTCCATGCTGTAGTACAATTGGCGAGCAGAGCGAGCCATGAGCTCGTTCTCCTCTTTTCATTGTTTCTTTTACCCTTGCGTACAAATTCCTCTGCCTCCTTGTACTTTGGGGCCACATGTTCTGTCATTTCATTTACTGTCTTTCCCTTCAGTTGTCTTTCCTACTGCACCTCATGCAGGAATTGCCTTGTGCCTGTGTAGATCATTCTATTGAAATTTGGCTTCTCCCCTCCTCGTGCTACTTCTTTCTCCACTGTTAGCTCTACATTGTATTCGAAACTCAGGATCACGTGATCATTACTGCCTGGGAGCCTTTCATATGTAATATCTCCAATGTTGGAACTGCTCAAGGTGTATATGAGGTCCAGTCTTGCTGGTTCGCCCTCTTCTCTCTCTCTGGTTGTCTCAATATGTTGGTGCCTGAAGTTTCCTAGTACTGTTTGCAGCATCGAAGCCTCCACGTTTCTGGCCCCCCATGTGGCTTCAGATTTTCCAAGTCAGTCTCCTTGTAGTTGAAATCCCCCTTGACGAGTAACTTTGCCCTGTTCATGTGGGCCCTTCTGGCCACCTCAGCTAGGGTGTCCACTGTTGCTCTGTTATTGTCATTGTACTCTTGTCTTGGTCTCTTGCTGTCCACCAGCAGGTTATACATCACTGCTATCACCACCTTGGAAATCCCGGTCTGAAGTGTTCCTACCATTTAGTCACCTGCTTCCCCATTGTTCATTCCTCCCAACTTCTCAATACTCCACTGGTTTTTAATGAGCAGTGTATGTGTGTACTCACCTAATTATACTCACTTATTTTTGATTGCAGCTTCTGGCCGGGCCTCTTCTCAAGTGGCTACTATCTCCTCTCTCTCTCTCCCTGCTCCAAGAGCACCATCGTACCTCTTCTTAAAGCCATGAATGGACCCTGCCTCTACTTCCTGACAACTCTATGACTGAAAAAAATACTTCCTAACACCCCTGTGACTGATCTGAGTTTTCAGCTTCCAGTTGTGACCTCTTGTTGCTGTATCCCATCTCTGAAACATTCTGTCCCTATCCCCTCAGTATTTTGTGTGTGTGTGCGTGTGTGTGCGTGTGTGTGCGTGTGTGTGCGTGTGTGTGTGTGTGTGTGTGTGTGTGTGTGTGTGTGTGTGTGTGTGTGTGTGTGTGTGTGTGTGTGCGTGTGTGTGTGTGCGTGTGTGCGTATGTGTGTGCATATGTGTGTGCATATGTGTGTGCATATGTGTGTATGTGTGTGTGTGTGCACTCACCTACATGCATTCATCTGTGTGTGGTTGCAGGAGTCGAATCAAAGATCCTGGCCCCGCCTATTTGCTAGCTGCTACTAGATCACTCTTTCCCCGCTCCAAGAGCCATATCATACCTCTTCTTAGAGCTATGTATGGGCCCTGCCTCCACTAATTTACTCTCCAGACTGTTCCACTTTCTGACAACTCTGAGGCTAAAGAAATACTTCCTAGCATCTCTATGATATATCTCAGTTTTCAACTTCCAGTTGTGTCCCATCTCTGAAACATTCTATCCATTTCCACCTTGTCAATTCCTCTCAGTATTTTATAAGTCGTCTTCATGTCTCCCTAATCCCTCTTACCCTCTGGTGTCATCTAGGTGAGTTTCCGTAACTTCCGCTCATAGGACATAACCCTTAGCTCCGGGATTAGTCTTGTTGCAAACCTGACAAGTTGTGGGTTCCATGCTCCTCCCATTCCACCCATGCTGTTTCATTCTCCACTTTTAACCCTACAATGGATTCGAAGCTCAGGACCATATGAGGGAGTTTTGTTTGTGATGTTCTGAATGTCTGAACTACTCAAGGTGAATACAAGGTCCAGCCTTGTTTGTTCATCCTCTCTTCTCTTTCTGGCAGTGTCCCTAACAAGTTGACGCATGTGGTTTTCAGTATCATCTCCATCACCTCTGCTCTCCATGTTTCTGGTTCCCCATGTGGCTCCAGGTTCCCACAGTCAATCTCCTTGTGATTGAAATCACCCTCAACTAATAACTTTGCCCTACCCATATGGGCCCTTCTGGCCATCTCAGCTTGTGTGTCCACCATTGCTCTGTTACTATAATCATATTCTTGTCTTGAACTCCTGCTATTCTGTAGTGGGTTGTACATCACCACTTTGGGACCCCCAGTCTGAAGTGTTGCTATTATATAGTCCCTCACTTCCAATCTCTCAATTTCTTTCATTTCCTCAAATCTTCACTGTTTTTTGATGAGCAGTGCAACTCCTCCTATCCCCTCTGCTTTCTGTATCTTTCCTCAGGATCTGATATCTGGATGAAAAGATTGCATCTGTTACCATCCTCGTCAACTTTGTTTCTGTGAGCGTTATGATATCTGGTTATGCCTCCATGAGGAAATGGGGAATGGAGGACCTGGCAGGATACTATAGGAGACTGCTTTGAAGGTGAAGTTTGTGGTAAGGGGGTGGAGGCAGTAGATATGGAGTTTGGGTTAATTTGCATGATTGTGGTGGGGTTGTCAGGGTTGAGGGTCTTCTGTGCGTGCTTTTGAGGGAGGTTGTCTTTGCTCTTCCTCCTGAGTCTGGGCTCCATTGCCCATCTCCATCCCTGCATCCTGCCCCTTGCATCTTTGTATCCTCTCAGTTTCCGTCTTCTTGTGTTCTATCATGGGCGAGGTGCACGTGCTGGTAATTTGATAAACTCCTTAGACATGCTTTCTTCTGCAGGGTCTTTTGCACCATTTCTGACTTGAAAATCAATTTGACTGGATCATTTCTTCCCCTTGAGAATCCCCCCTATTCTCTGAAAATTTGTCAGCTGGGTCATTTCGTCTTCTCCTATTTCTGTCATGATATTTTCAATCTCTTTTTCCTCCCCCTGTCATAGTTGCCCCTTCAGTCTCCCAAAGCCTATGAACAAAGATTGACCTCCACGTTTCATCCTCCCATTGCATTTCCATTTGTATTTTATGATCCAATTTAAGTATCTCCATTGCTGCTTTCCTTAACATTTCCTGGATTTCTCAGTGGTCTGATAATGCCTCTGTAAGGGGTCTGTCTCCTTCCCTTCCTTAGATTCCTTCTATGTCTGCTGTCCCTGTACCCAATAGCCTGCTACTTTCACTTCTCAACTTTTCCTAGGCCCCCTGGTGGTCTGATAGGGCCTCTGTGTATGACTTATCTTTTTCCTTCTTTTGGCCCCCTTGCTGGTTGCAAATGTTCTTGTTCCTGGTGTCATTCCCATTCTGCTCTTTGTTCTGTAACCTATTTCAGCATTTTCAGTTCCTTCTCTAAGCTTCGTATCCTAGCCTCTGTGGCAGTGGCTTGTGGCTCCAACTTCTTGCTCTCTGGAGCATCCTCTTCTCCATTTTAATGTGAAACTCTTCTAGCCTCCTTTCCCACTCTTGTTCTCTTTTCATAAGCTCTACTGTCCATTCTTCCTTCCCAGACCACTCTTCCTCGGGGACACCAACTCTTTGTTCTGCTCTCTCAATGAAACCACAAAACAAGTGGTTCTGAATCATTTACCAGACTGTGGCAGGCCAGGGTTCGACCCCACGGCACATTGTCCCACATCAAGAGGGCACACAACGTACATGTCACCTTATCCACTCAGCCATTGATCCTACAAAGATCATGTACCCTGCAGAGCTATGATCCAAGGACACTCGTAGCAATGGTGTCCTCAAGGATTAGTTTCAGCCTTCTCCTGTTTGAATACAAGCCTCCACGAGCAGTGTTGTTATTGATCAATACCACTTGTTCTGTGGGTATAATAATATAATATACTGCTTGTTGAGCTAGTACACAATCAGGGAGTAGAATTAAATTAGCTAGTCACACTAGGATGGCACAATAGTGGAGAATGTAGCCTCATCAGGTCTTGAGTGTGTCGGGGAAGGGCAGACTTCACCTCATGGCAGTGAGAGCCCTTCATTCGGAAGATTTTCTGTTGGCTGTCCCCAGTTCCTTCCTTGGTACACACTTCGACCCCCAGACCGCACCTTTGTCTCTCTCGCTCTCCCACGTCTACCACAACATCTGCTGCAGCAAGAGGCAACTGTGTAGCACTCTCTGGATTTTCTGGGAACAGAACTAGAACACCTGGAGAATTCTGATGGTATATTTTCCTACCCTCAGCAGATCGGCGTCAAGTTCAGATAAGTCACTTACAATGGCTCCAGCTGTTCGGATAATTGGAGAACAGATGGGATATTACGGTTAATATAAAGTAGGCGCCTTGCCATATTGATAACAGCCTAACATAAGCACTCTGCGAATTCATTCCTTTTGTCGTGCAGGTTGGAACGCGCGAACATTCAGAGAAAAATATCGTTGAGTGCAGCAGTATATTGCCCTAATAAAAATTTCTAGTTTCATAGATTTCGTGGATAAAAATCATAATCAGAATTCAGGTGCAAATATGTATTGGTTATCGTAAGAAAAATATAGGCAGGTAGAGCTCAGATTTCTTCGTTGTCGTTTTTCCCCCCTCCCGTTTACCTTTTATTTTTTTTTACTTCTTTCTCAGTTCCTCCTCCTGCTCCTCCATCACCATCCTCATTCTCTTTGTTTTCTTCTTCCTTGTATTATTATTATTATTATTATTATTATTATTTTATTATAATTAATGCATTTTTCTCTCCTTCATTTCCTTCTTCATCCGTTTACACTGCCATTATGTTTCAATTGTTTATACGAGTTGCATGAGTTTGTATACACGGGCAGGTATACACATAACTACTGACATAAATACAAGAATATCTCTTAATGTTGATACGAAAATACTATTGTAAATATAGTTGTACATACTGACCGAGAATCACTATTGATTCTAACTTGGATTCAGATAGATACGGATTTTATTCTGACGAAGAGATTTAACAGATAAATAATAGACACAATACCGTAACTGGAACAATACACGAATAACCCGCACATGGGAGAGAGGAGCTTACCATGACGTTGTAAGCTCGTCTTTGTGGGTTATTCAAATAACCCGTTCCTATGTGCGGGTTATTTGTGTATTGAACAGATACTAAAGTAGATACACAGTAGACACTGACGTAGATACACTGTAGACACTGACGTAGGTATTCAGTAGACACTGACGTAGATACACAGTAGATACTGACGATGATACGCAGTAGACACTGACGATGATACAAACTAAACACTGACGTTAATACACAATAGATAATGACGTTGATGTACAGTTGACACTGACGATGATGCAGTAGATACTGACGTTGATACACAGTGGACACTGACGTAGATACACAGTAGACACTAACGATGATGCATAGTAGACACTGACGTGGATATACAGTAGACACTGACGTTGATACACTGCAGACACTGACGATGATACACAGTAGACACTAACGATGATACATAGTAGACACTGACGATGATTCACAGTAGACACTGACGATGATACACAGTAGATACTGATGAAGATACGCAGTAGACACCGATGTAGATACCCAGTAGACACTGATGTAGATACCCAGTAGACACTCACGTAGATACACAGTAGACATTGACGTAGATACACAGTAGTCATTGACGTAATTACACAGTAGACACTGACGATGATACACAGTAGACACTGACGAGGTTACACAGTAGACATTGACAAGGATACACAAGGATAAAAGCCAAACTATAAAAGGGGGGACTACACAGGTATGAAGAACTTCCTGCAGGAGGTTCAGTGGGACAGAGAACTGGTAGGAAACTCAGTAAACGAAATGGTGGAATACGTAACAACAAAATGCAAAGAAGCAGAGGAAAGGGCAACAGAAATAATGGGAAGACCAAAGCGAGTCCTTGGTTTACCTGAAGGTGTAGGGAGGCAAAAACTAAGTACACCAGGAGGGAGGCCAAGCGACAGTACGAAAACAGCATAGCATCGAAAGTCAAGTCTGACACGAAACTGCTGTATAGCCACATTAGGAGGAAGACAACAGTCAAAGACCAGGTGATAAGGCTGAGGAAAGAAGGTGGGAAACTCACAAGAAACGATCAAGAGGTATGTGAGGAGCTCAATATGAGTTTTAAGGAAGTATTTCCAGTGGAGACAGGAAGGAATCTGGGAAGACAGGACAGAGGGAGACACCAACAAGGAATATACCAACAAATGTTGGATGACATACACACACTAGTGAAGAAGCTGCTAAGGGACCTTGATACTTCAAAGGCAATGGGACAGGACAACATCTTCCCATGGGTCCTTAGAGAGAGAGCAGAAATACTGTGTGTGCCACTAACCACAATCTTCAACACATCCCTTGAAACTGGGCAACTACCTGAGGTAAGGAAGACGGCAAATGTAGTTCCTATATTTAAAAATGGAGACAGAAAAGAGGCGCTGAACTACAGATCAGTGTCACTGACGTGTATAGTAGGCAAAGTCATGGATAAGATTATCAGAAGGAGAGTGGTGGAGCACCTGGAATGGAACAAGAGTATATACGCCAACCAGCACGGACTCATGGAAGCCAAATCCTGTGTAACAGACCTTCTGGAGTTTTATGATAAAGTAACAGAAGTAAGACACGAGAGAGAGACGGGTGGGTTGATTGCATTTTCCTGGACTGCAACAAGGTCTTCGACACAGTTCCTCACGAGAGATTAGTGCAGAAGCTAGAGGATCAGGCGCATATAACAGGAAGGGCACTGCAAGGATCAGAGAATACCTGACAGGGAGGCAACAACGAGTCATGGTACATGATGAGGTATCACAGTGGGCACCAGTGACGAGCGGGGTCCCACAGGAGTCGGTCCTAGGACCAGTGCTATTTTTGGTATATATGAATGACATGATGGAAGGGATAGACTCAGAAGTGTCCCTGTTCGCAGATTATGGGAAGTTAATGAGGAGAATTAAATCAAATGAGCACTAGGCAGGACTTCAAAGAGACCTGGACAGGCTGGACACCTGGTCCAGCAACTGGCTTCTCGAATTTGACTCTGCCAAATGCCATGTCATGAAGATAGGGGAAGGGCAAAGAAGACCACAGACAGAGTATAGTCTAGGTGGCCAAAGATTGCAAACCTCGTTCAACGAGAAAGATCTTGGGGCGAGTATAACACCGAGCACGTCTCCAGAAGCACACATCAACCAGATAACTCATGCAGCATAGGGGCACCTGGCAAACCTGAGAATAGCATTCCGATACCTTAGTAAGGAATCGTTCAAGACACTGTACACTGTGTACATCAGGTCCATACTGGAATATGCAGCACCAGTTTGGAACCCATACTTGATCAAGCACATCAAGAAATTAGAGAAAGTGCAAAGGTTTGCGACAAGGTTAGTTCCAGAGCTGAGGGAAATCGGCCTGACGACACTGGAGGACAGGAGGGTTAGGGGAGACATGATAACGACATACAAAATACTGCGTGGAATAGACAAGGTGGACAGAGACAAGATGTTCCAGAGGGGCACAGAAACAAGGGGTCACACTTGAAAGTTGAAGACTCAGATGAGTCAAAGGGATGTTAGGAAGTATTTCTTCAGTCATAGAGTAGTCAGGAAGTGGAGTAGTCTAGCAAGTGAGGTAGTGGAGGCAGGAACCATACATAGCTTTAAGACGAGGTATGATAAAGCTCCTAAAGCAGGGAGAGAGAGGACCTAGTAGCGTTCAATGAAGAGGCGGGGCCAGGGGCTCATTCTCGACCCCTGTATCCACAATTAGGTGAGTGCAATTAGGTGAATACAGTAGACACTGACGGTGATACACAGAAAACATTGACGGAGATACACAATAGCTGACCCGTGACCCGTGGCCTGGTAGGCAAAGCTCTCGCTTCAAACAGTGAGGGTCGGGGTTTGATTCCCAGCGAAGGGGTGGAAACATCGAATGAGTTTCCTTACATCGGTTGTCTATGTTCACCCATCAGTAAAATGGGTACCTGGGTGTTGGTCAACTGGTGTGGGTCGCATCCTGGGATAAAACTTACCTAATTTGCCTACTTGTACAAATTAGGCAATTTGTACAAGTGCATGTACAAACTGCCTAATTTGTACATGTACAAACTGCCTAATTTGTACATGTACAAACTGCCTAATGTGTATACGTACTTGTAGAAATAAAGATATGTTATTATTATTATTATTATTATTATTATTATTATAACGCGAATAAATAATGATGTAAATAGAGAATACAAAGTGCATAGATGAAGAATAGACTTTGATATAGAGAGAGTACAGATAATGACGTAGATACGGAATAAATTTTTAAGCAGGTATAGATACCATACCGGCGTAGATGCGGATGAGATAATGTAGATACAGAAGTAGATTTGATGCATATACAGATACACGTAGTTACCTACGTGGAAAGAGATAAAGTTACTGACGGAGATTCTAACGTAGATACAATTGTTAATAATGAAGCAAATGCAGAATAGGTATTAATGTAGATCTTGACGTAGTTATCGATACTGATGTAGATTCAAAATAAATACAGGCGTAGAAACTGATAAAGTAAAGAATATATAGTGATGTAAAAATTGATATGGATGAAAAATAGATTCTGACGAAGATATAAAACTTATACTGAAGTAGACGTAGAATAAATATTGACGTAGATACTGATGTAAATACACAAATGATACTGATGATGATGATGATGATTGATGATGATGATGATGATTATGATGATGAGAGATTGAATGATGATGATGATGAATGATGATGATGAAGATGATGATGCAGATCAAGGGTTACCAAACTCTTCAACTCATCGACACCTTCATCAGGTTTTAAATAGCTAATCGACCCCCAAACATTTATTATACGTAAATAATTTAATAAACGGTACTTTAACAATACTACAAATAATAATAGATAGTAAAAATAAAAATAACTTTGTGAAAAATAGTTCATATTTAAATTAAGAAAAATATGAGATATGATAGACAGTTATGTGCTGGAACTACTGAAATTAATGGGAATCACTTGTTTGGCACCACTACGGTCACTTGTTTGGCACCACTACGATCACTTGTTTGGCACCACTACGATCACTTGTTTGGCACCACTACGATCACTGTTTGGCACCATACGATCACTTGTTTGGCACCACTACGATCACTTGTTTGGCACCACTACGATCACTTGTTTGGCACCACTACGATCACTTGTTTGGCACCACTACGATCACTTGTTTGGCACCACTACGATCACTTGTTTGGCACCACTACGTCACTTGATTGCACCACTACGGTCACTTGTTTGCACCACTACGATCACTTGTTTGGCACCACTACGATCACTTGTTTGGCACCACTACGATCACTTGTTTGGCACCACTACGATCACTTGTTTGGCACCACTACGATCACTTGTTTGGCACCACTACGGTCACTTGTTTGGCATCACTACGATCACTTGTTTGGCACCACTACGGTCACTTGTTTGGCACCACTACGGTCACTTGTTTGGCACCACTACGGTCACTTGTTTGGCACCACTACGATCACTTGTTTGGCACCACTACGATCACTTGTTTGGCACCACTACGATCACTTGTTTGGCACCACTACGATCACTTCTTTGGCACCACTACGATCACTTGTTTGGCACCACTACGATCACTTGTTTGGCACCACTACGGTCACTTGTTTGGCACCACTACGGTCACTTGTTTGGCACCACTACGATCACTTGTTTGGCACCACTACGATCACTTGTTTGGCACCACTACGATCACTTGTTTGGCACCACTACGATCACTTGTTTGGCACCACTACGATCACTTGTTTGGCACCACTACGATCACTTGTTTGGCACCACTACGATCACTTGTTTGGCACCACACTACGATCACTTGTTTGGCACCACTACGATCACTTGTTTGGCACCACTACGATCACTTGTTTGGCACCACTACGATCACTTGTTTGGCACCACTACGATCACTTGTTTGGCACCACTACGATCACTTGTTTGGCACCACTACGATCACTTGTAGTAGGTTCACCGGTGTTGTCCCGACCCGGGTCTTTTCCAGGTGGTGACCCGACGCCCCTATCACTTTTAGTGTTGAGAATGTATTGGCTCTCAACCGGAGTTGGAGGCCAGGGAGTACGCTCAGTACAAGAAGTGAACAGGAATCCTACATGTACGTACATCCTTCCCTGGACAGGAGAGATATGAGAGACGAGGGAGAGAGTGGAAGGTCACAGATACACAATGCAAAGCACACGTCCCCAGACAGCTACTGATCCCCTTTTGACCTTTACGTCATTTATCGACCCCTTTGGGGAATCCTGATGTAGATGCATAATGACGTAGACAGGAATGGAGATGCAAAATTGATACTGACGAAGATATTGACGTAGACAAATTGTTAATTCTGACGTATATATTAATGTAAATATTGATAAAATGTAGCAAATTATATGTATATAAAATGGATACTGATGTTTATACTGATTATATTCAGAATAAATAATGACGGACATATTACTGCAGATGCAAAATTGATACTAAAGTAAGATAGTACAACATAAGAACATAAAACAGAAGGAACACTGTAGCAGGCCTACTGGCCCATGCAACGCAGGTCCAAGTCTCCTACCGGTTTAAGCCAATGCCTTAACCTAGTCAGGTCAGGTCGCATTCACTTAATGTAGGAGCACGGCATTAGACCTAGTAGCACAAGCTAGTCAGGTCCAACTCTCACTCACCCACACCCACTCATGTATTCATCTAACCTATTTTTAAAACTACACAACGTTTAAGCCTCTATAACTGTACTCGGGAGTTCGCTACACTCATCTACAACTCTATTACCACATCAGTGCTTTCCTATATCCTTCCTGAATCTGAATTTTTCCAACTTAATGTCATTGCTGCGAGTCCTGTCTAGGTTAGGTATTTTTAGTATGCTATTTACATCCCTTTTATTTATTCCTGTTTTTCATTTATACACCTCAATCATATCCCCCCTAATTCTACACCTCTCTAGAGAGTGCAGATTCAGGTCCCTCAGTCTATCCTCATAGGGAAGATTTCTAATACATCGGATTAACTTTGTCATCCTCCTTTGTACGTTTTCCAGTGCATTTATATCCATTCTGTAATACTGTGGCCAGAACTGAGCAGCATAATCTAAATGAGGCCTAACCAAGGATATATAGAGTTGGATATATTGAGTTGAAAAACAACCCGAGGACTTCTGTTATTTATGTTTCTTGATATGAAGCCAAGGATTCTGTTCACTTTATTGCGAACACTTACGCACTTTTGTCTTGGTTTCAGATTACTGCTAACCAGAACTCCCAAATCCTTTTCGCAATCAGTAATATTAAGGTCTACATTATTTAATTTATATGTGACATGATTATTTTCCTGTCCAGTGTTTAGAATTTTGCATTTGTCTATTTTAAAATGCATCTGCCACTTCTACGACCATTGTATCAGTCTATTCAAATCTTCCTGGAGTGCTCTAGTGTCCTCATCAGAATGAGTTGGAAGGCATATTTTGGTGTCACTGGCAAACTTGCTTATGTCGCTATCTATTCCCTCATCCACGTCGTTTATGTCAATTGTGAACAACAAGGGGCCCAACACTGACCCCTGTGGAACACCGCTTGTGATGTGCCCCATTCTGATTTCTCTCCATTTATGCAAACTCTCTACTGCCTATTTGTCAACCATGCCTCTATCCAGGAAAAAAAATTCTCCTCCCATTCCATGTGCCTTAATTTCCTTCAACAGTTTCTGATGTGGGACTGTATCAAAACCCTTACTGAAGTTCATATACACAATATCATATTTATTACCTTTATCTATCTCCCAAAAACACCTTAATGAAAAATATTAATAAATTCGTAAGGCAGGAACGCCTGTTGTAAAACCGTGCTCAGATTCGTTGATCAATTTATGCTTTTCAAGATGGCTATGAATTGCCTCGGCAATTATTGATTCCATAAATTTTCCCACAATGGAGGTAAGGTTTATCCGTCTATAGTTCGAAGCCCAGGACCTGTCACCTGCTTTGAAAATACGTATCACATTTGCCATTTTCGACTTATCTAGCACTATGCCAGTTTGAAAAGATTTGCCATAGGTTCGCTAAGCTCCTCTTTACCTTCCTTTGGAACCCTTACATACAGTTCATCAAGGCCTGGGTTTACTTTGGTTTACTTTATCTATCTGTCCAAGAAGCATGTCACTTGTCACCCAAATTGTGCTTAGTTTATTATCGTCCTGTTCCATATAATTTATTATTTCTGGAATATCGCTAGTATCTGCCTGTGTAAAAACTGAGAGGAAGTAAGTGTTGTAAATCCTACACATTTCCTTATCACTGTCTGTGAGCTGACCCGAGTAACTTTTCAGTGGGCTTATCTTGTCCCTAGTCTTACTTTTGTATACATGAAAGAATCCTTTTGGGTTAGTCTTCGATTCTCTTGCAACTTTAACCTCATAATCTCTCTTTACTTTTCTTACTCCCTTTTTTATTTCTCTCTCTAACTGAATATGTTGATTTCTTAACTACCCCTCTCCTCTTTGATTCGCCATGAATGTTTTAATCTATTGTTCATCCTTTTAGGATCATTTTTGTTTGATCTATTTCCCTATTTTGGAACATAAGTTGTCTGAGGCAGCTAGAAACTATACCCTGGCAACCATCACCACCTGCCTGACCTATAGTCAGGTCATTCCAATTCAGCCTATCCAGGTATTTTCTCAGTCCTATGAAATCAGCCAAGCAAAAGTCTGGGACAGATTTGATTGCCGTTATTAGGGTAATTCCATGATATATTAAAAGTGAGTGATTTGTGGCCACTTTCCCCAAGCTCATCATTAACCTCAGATTATTAATTAGCTTTCCCTGCTGGCAAGAACCAAGTCAAGCAGGTTATTTCCTGTAGTTTGGTTATGCACAAACCATTTAAAAAAAAAATCCTGAAATGTATCAAGAAAGTCACTCGACTCCAAATTTCCTGTCAAATTGCTCCAGTCAATGTGTCTAAAGTTAAAATATCCCATTAGCACAACATTTTCATATGTAGATGCCTTACGAATTTCGTCCCATAGAAGTTTACTGCACTCCCTGTCAAGGTTTCGGGGCCTGTAAATCACACCCAAGATTAGTTTTTCGCGGCCCTCGAGAAGCTGTAACCAAACATATTTAGTGACTGACGCTTCTAATTTTATATCTTGTCTATCACAACAATTTAAATTGTCTCTGACATACATCGCTACTCCACCACCCTTCCTTTTGACCCTATCAGTGTGGAATAATTTATAGCCTTGTATGTGACATTCAGAAGGCATCTCTCATCTTTCAGATTGAGCCAGGTCTCTGTATAGCAATAATATCTATGCTTCTGCACTTGCAATTAATCTTAGCTCATCTATCTTATTTCTTACACTCCTGCTATTAGTATAGGTCTCCCTTTGTTTGCTGACCTTATTCATTGTCTTTATTTGCAACTTTATGTGAATGTATTTGAAACATTTTACTGTTTCAACCTAGTGCTGCACCTGACTGTTTTCCCACCACCACACCCATTACCTCTATCTTCTATCAGTTTAAAATCCTAGACATGTCAGTAATGGCCCTCTCGAACGAGTTGCAAATGCTACACCCCTGCCTCAGATGAGATGTACCTCATCCCTTGCATTCATATCATGTCTGCCATAAAAGTTGTCCCATTGTCAATGATGGGATTGCAAGTTCCTTGTAGTATCTGTCTATCAGGAATTTACACCAATTGCCCTAGACAACCATTCATTGCCACTTTCCTTCTAGGTATGAGGTAATATGATTCGAGACCCCTCCCTTAGACCTAATTAAATTCTATAGCTGACCTGTACTTATCATAGCAAGCTCTTCTCTCCTACCCTTCTCGATATCATTTTCCACCAGCACTGAGAAGATAATGGGCTTGTTCCCTTACATGATATTATCCAACCTGTTGACTATGTCACAAACACCAGCTTCAGGGAAGCACACTCTGTCTCTCTCACCTTCTTATTACTAATACAGAAAGCAGGGTCCATATATCTTACCTGAGAGTCACCAACCACAAGTATTCGCTTACCTCTATTAGCAGGGGAACTAGTACCTTTGCCTTCACTGACCACTGAAGTATACTCATCCTGAAGAACAGAGAAGCAATTTCCTACCTTCAAATCTTCTCTCTTAACTTTCCTTATTATGATGCTCCTCCCATTACTGGGAACCACTTGCCACTTGTTGCAGGTGCTGGACTGCACCTCACTCCTGGGAGCATTTTCATCCTCCCCACCTTCAGCCTCCTCGCAGCTCGTAGCCTCATTCCCCTCAACCACTCCAACCACCTCACACTCACTCCCAAACCCATCAAGGTGAACCTTCAACCTCCTAATTTCCTCCTGGAGAAGTAGGCCTCCTCCTTCAACACTTTAACCTCAGATTTTAAGACAATGCAGAAGCAAGCCATGGCTTTGTAACCCTCCACACTGATCCCCAAACAGCTCAGGACCCGTGACTTCTCGTGACCATGTAGACGCATTATTGATACCGACGTTGATAATGATGTAGATACAAAATTGATTCTGGCATAGATTCTGATGTAAATCCAAAACTGATACCATCTTTGAAAATGATGTTGATACAATATTGATACTGGCAAGAAATACTGATCTTAATCCAAAACTGATATTTTCATCACCTCTGCTCATACTGATATTTTTTCTCTCATCACTACACACTTCCTGTTGCTAGCCTGGTGTTCCTGTATCTTAGCCTGGTGTTCCTGTATCCTAGCCTGGTGTTCCTGTATCCTAGCCTGGTGTTCCTGTATCCTAGCCTGGTGTTCCTGTATCCTAGCCTGGTGTTCCTGTATCCTAGCCTGGTGTTCCTGTATCTTAGCCTGGTGTTCCTGTATCCTAGCCTGGTGTTCCTGTATCCTAGCCTAGTGTTCCTGTATCCTAGCCTGGTGTTCCTGTATCTTAGTCTGGTGTTCCTGTACCCTAGCCTGGTGTTCCTGTATCTTAGCCTGGTGTTCTTGTATCCTAGCCTGGTGTTCCTGTATCTTAGCCTGGTGTTCCTGTATCCTAGCCTGGTGTTCCTGTATCTTAGCCTGGTGTTCCTGTATCCTAGCCTGGTGTTCCTGTATCCTAGCTAGGTGTTCCTGTATCTTAGCCTGGTGTTCCTGCATCCTAGCCTGGTGTTCCTGTATCCTAGGATGGTGTTCCTGTATCTTAGCCTGGTGTTCCTGTATCCTAGCCTGGTGTTCCTGTATCCTAGCCTGGTGTTCCTGTATCCTAGCCTGGTGTTCCTGTATCCTAGCCTGGTGTTCCTGTATCCTAGCCTGGTGTTCCTGTATCTTAGCCTGGTTTTTCCTTTTATCCTAGCCTGGTGTTCCTGTATCCTAGCCTGGTGTTCCTGTATCCTAGCCTGGTGTTCCTGTATCCTAGCCTGGTGTTCCTGTATCTTAGCCTGGTGTTCCTGTATCCTAGCCTGGTGTTCCTGTATCTTAGCCTGGTGTTCCTGTATCCTAGCCTGTTTCCTGTATCCCTAGCCTAGTTTTTCCCTGTATCTTAGCCTGGTGTTCCTGTATCTTAGCCTGGTGTTCCTGTATCCTAGCCTGGTGTTCCTGTATCCTAGCATGGTGTTCCTGTATCCTAGCCTGGTGTTCCTGTATCCTAGCCTGGTGTTCCTGTATCCTAGCCTGGTGTTCCTGTATCCTAGAATGGTGTTCCTGTATCCTAGCCTGGCGTTCCTGTATCCTAGCCTGGCGTTCCTGTATCCTAGCCTGGTGTTCCTGTATCCTAGCCTGGTGTTCCTGTATCCTAGCCTGGTGTTCCTGTATCCTAGCCTGGTGTTCCTGTATCCTAGCCTGGTGTTCCTGTATCCTAGCCTGGTGTTCCTGTATCCTAGCCTGGTGTTCCTGTATCCTAGACTGGGGTTCCTGTATCCTAGCCTGGTGTTCCTGTATCCTAGCCTGGTGTTCCTGTATCCTAGTCTGGTGTTCCTGCATCCTAGCATGGTGTTCCTGTATCCTAGTCTGGTGTTCTTGTATCCTAGCATGGTGTTCATGTATCCTAGCCTGGTGTTCCTGTATCCTAGCCTGGTGTTCCTGTACCCAAAGTCCCTGGGTTCCTGTATCCTAGCTGGTGTTCCGTATCCTAGCCTGGTGTTCCTGAAACCTAGCCTGGTGTTCCTGTATCTTACCCTGGTGTTCCTGTACCCTAGCCTGGTGTTCCGGGATCGTAGCCTGGTGTTCCTGTATCCTAGCCTGGTGTTCCTGTATCCTAGCCGGGGTGTTCCTGTACCCTAGCCTGGTGTAACTGTACCCTAGCCTGGTGTTCCTGTATCCTAGCCTGGTGTTCCTTTTATCCTGCCTGGTGTTCCTGTATCCTAGCCTGGTGTTCCTGTATCCTAGAATGGTGTTCCTGAAATCCTAAAAATGGTGTTTCCTGTACCCTAGCCTGGTGTTCTTGTATCCTAGAATGGTGTTCCTGTATCCTAGAATGGTGTTCCTGTATCCTAGAATGGTGTTGCTGTATCCTAGCCTGGCGTTCCTGTATCCTAGCCTGGTGTTCCTGTATCCTAGCCTGGTGTTCCTGTATCCTAGCCTGGTGTGCCTGTATCCTAGCCTGGTGTTCCTGTATCCTAGCATGGTGTTCCTGTATCCTAGTCTGGTGTTCCTGTATCCTAGCCTGGTGTTCCTGTATCCTAGCCTGGTGTTCCTGTATCCTAGCCTGGTGTTCCTGTATCCTGCCTGGTGTTCTGTACCTACCCTGGTGTTCCTGTATCCTAGCCTGGTGTTCCTGTATCTTAGCCTGGAGTTCCTTTTATCCTCCCTTAGTTTTCCGTATCCTAGCCTGGTGTTCCTGTATCTTAGCCGGTGTTCCTGTATCCTAGCATGGTGTTCCTGTATCCTAGCATGGTGTTCCTGTATCCTAGCCTGGTGTTCCTGTATCCTAGCCTGGTGTTCCTGTATCCTAGCCTGGTGTTCCTGTATCCTAGCCTGGTGTTTCCTGTACCTAAAAATGGTGTTCTGTATCCTAGCTGGCGTTCCTGTATCCTAGCCTGGCGTTCCTTATCCAAAGCCTGGTGTTCCTGTATCTAGCCTGGTGTTTCCTGTATCCTAGCATGGTGTTCCTGTATCCTAGCCTGGTGTGCCTGTATCCTAGCCTGGTGTTCCTGTATCCTAGCATGGTGTTCCTGTATCCTAGTCTGGTGTTCTTGTATCCTAGCCTGGTGTTCCTGTATCCTAGCCTGGTGTTCCTGTATCCAAGCCTGGTGTTCCTGTATCCTAGCCTGGTGTTCCTGTATCCTAGACTGGTGTTCCTGTATCCTAGCCTGGTGTTCCTGTATCCTAGCCTGGTGTTCCTGTATCCTAGTCTGTTGTTCCTGCATCCTAGCATGGTGTTCCTGTATCCTAGTCTGGTGTTCTTGTATCCTAGAAAGGTTTTCCCTGTATCCTACCCTGGTGTTCCTGATCCTAGCCTGGTTGTTCCTGTATCTTAGCTGGTGTTCCTGTATCCTTGCCTGGTGTTCCTGTATCCTAGCCTGGTGTTCCTGTATCCCAGCCTGGTGTTCCTGTATCCTAGCCTGGTGTTCCTGTATCTTAGCCTGGTGTTCCTGTATCCTAGCCTGGTGTTCCTGTATCCTAGCCTGGTGTTCCTTTTATCCTAGCCTGGTGTTCCTGTATCCTACCCTGGTGTTCCTGTATCCAAAGCCTGTTGTTCCTGTATCCTAGCCTGGTGTTCCTGTATCCTAGCCTGGGTTTCCTGTATCCTAGCCTGGTGTTCTGTATCCTAGCCTGGTGTTCCTGTATCCTAGAATGGTGTTCCTGTATCCTAGCCTGGGTGTTCCTGTATCCTAATTGGTGTTCCTGTATCCTAGCATGGGTTCCTGTATCCTAGCCTGGTTTTTCCTGTTCCTAGCCTGGTGTTCCTGTATCCTAGCCTGGTGTTCTTGTATCCTAGCCTGGTGTTCCTGTATCCTAGCCTTGTGTTCCTGTATCCTAGAATGGTGTTCCTGTATCCTAGCCTGGTGTTCCTGTATCCTAGCATGGTGTTCCTGTATCCTAGCATGGTGTTCCTGTATCCTAGCCGGGTGTTCCTGTATCCTAGCCTGGGTGTTCCTGTATCCTACCCGGGTTGTTCCTGTATCCTAGCCTGGTGTTCCTGTATCCTAGAATGGTGTTCCTGTATCCTAGCCTGGCGTTCCTGTATCCTAGCCTGGCGTTCCTGTATCCTAGCCTGGTGTTCCTGTATCCTAGCCTGGTGTTCCTGTATCCTACAGGGTTTGTTCCCTGATATCCTAGCCTGTGTGCCTGTATCCTACCCTGGTGTTCCTGTATCCTAGCCGGGTGGTTCCTGTATCCTAGTCTGGTGTTCCTGTATCCTAGCCTGGTGTTTCCGGGTATCTTAGCCTGGTGTTCCTGTATCCCTAGCCCGGGTTTCCTGTATCCTAGCCTGGTGTTCCTGTATCCTAGACTGGTGTTCCTGTATCCTAGCCTGGTGTTCCTGTATCCTAGCCTGGTGTTCCTGTATCCTAGTCTGGTGTTCCTGCATCCTAGCATGGTGTTCCTGCATCCTAGTCTGGTGTTCTTGTATCCTAGCATGGTGTTCCTGTATCCTAGCCTGGTGTTCCTGTATCTTAGCCTGGTGTTCCTGTATCCTAGCCTGGTGTTCCTGTATCCTAGCCTGGTTTTCCTGTATCCTAGCCTGGTGTTCCTGTATCTTAGCCTGGTGTTCCTGTATCCTAGCCTGGTGTTCCTGTATCCTAGCCTGGTGTTCCTGTATCCTAGCCTGGTGTTCCTGTATCCTAGCCTGGTGTTCCTGTATCCTAGCCTGGTGTTCCTGTATCCTAGCCTGGTGTTCCTGTATCCTAGCCTGGTGTTCCTGTATCCTAGCCTGGTGTTCCTGTATCCTAGCCTGGTGTTCCTGTATCCTAGCCTGGTGTTCCTGTATCCTAGAATGGTGTTCCTGTATCCTAGCCTTGTGTTCCTGTATCCTAGAATGGTGTTCCTGTATCCTAGAATGGTGTTCCTGTATCCTAGAATGATGTTCCTTTATCCTAGCCTGGCGTTCCTGTATCCTAGCCTGGTGTTCCTGTATCCTAGCCTGGTGTTCCTGTATCCTAGCCTGGTGTTCCTGTATCCTAGCATGGTGTTCCTGTATCCTAGCCTGGTGTGCCTGTATCCTAGCATGGTGTTCCTGTATCCTAGCCTGGTGTTCCTGTATCTAGCCTGGTTTTCCCTTTGTATCCTAGCCGGGGTTTCCTGTATCCTAGCCTGGTGTTCCTGTACCCTAGCCTGGTGTTCCTGTATCCTAGCCTGGGGGTTCCTGTATCCTACCCTGGTGTTCCTGTACCTAGCCTGGTGTTCCTGTATCCTAGCCTGGTGTTACTGTATCCTAGCCTGGTGTTCCTGTATCCTAGCCTGGTGTTCTTGTATCCTAGCCTGGTGTTCCTGTATCTAGTCTGGTGTTCCCTGCATCCTAGCATGGTGTTTCCTTTTATCTAGTCTGGTGTTCTTTTTATCCTAGCATGGTGTTCCTGTATCCTAGCCTGGTGTTCCTGTATCCTTGCCTGGTGTTCCTGTATCCTAGTCTGGTGTTCCTGTATCCTAGCATGGTGTTCCTGTATCCTAGTCTGGTGTTCTTGTATCCTAGCCTGGTGTTCCTGTATCCTAGCATGGTGTTCCTGTATCCTAGCATGGTGTTCCTGTATGCTAGCATGGTGTTCCTGTATCCTAGTCTGGTGTTCTTGTATCCTAGCATGGTGTTCCTGTATCCAAAGCCTGGTGTTCCCTGTATCCTAGTCTGGTGTTCTTGTACCCTTTGCCTGGTGTTTCCTGTATCCAGCATGGTGTTCCTGTTATCCAGAGGGTTTGTTCCTGTATGCTAGCATGGTGTTCCTGTATCCTAGTCTGGTGTTCTTGTATCCTAGCATGGTGTTCCTGTATCCTAGCCTGGTGTTCCTGTATCCTAGTCTGGTGTTCTTGTATCCTAGCATGGAGTTCCTGTATCCTAGCCTGGTGTTCATGCATTCTAGCATGGTGTTCCTGTATCCTAGTCTGGTGTTCCTGTATCCTAGTCTGGTGTTCCTGTATCCTAGTCTGGTGTTCCTGTATCCTAGCCTGGTGTGCCTGTATCCACTCAATCATCATTGCGACAACATCCTGCCCTTAAGCATTCTGTGGTGCACAGGCTAGAAAGATGCAGATACACATACTGTCTCTCCTGTTGCATTACCGTAATTCTGTTATATAACTCTAGCAGGTTCGTAAGGTGCTATTTACGACCTTCTAGTAACGTGCTGGTTGTCCCTAAAGCCTCAGATTTCTCTGAGTGATTTAGAATTCTTTCTTTCTCGTTAAATTTTACGTGAGCGCGCGCGCGCGTGTGTGTTTGTGTGTGTGCGTGTGTGTGCGTGTGTGTGCGTGTGTGTGCGTGTGTGTGCGTGTGTGTGCGTGTGCGTGCCCTGTGCGTGTGTTGTGTGTGTGTGTGTGTGTGTGTGTGTGTGTGTGTGTGTGTGTGTTTGTGTGTGTTGTGTGTGTGTGTGTGTGTTGTGTGTGTGTCTGTGTGACTCACCTCACCTATTTGTACTCACCTATTTGTGGTTGCAGGGGTCGAGTCTTTGCTCCTGGCCCCGCCCCTTCACCGGTTGCTACTGGGCCCTCTCTCTCCCCGCTCCATGAGCTTTATCAAACCTCGTCTTAAAACTGTGTATGGTTCCTGCCTCCACTACGTCCCTTTTTAGGCTATTCCACTTTCCTTACAACTCTATGACTGAAGAAATACTTCCTAATATCTCTGTCTCATTTGTGTCTTCCAACTTCCAATTTTTGGGGCCCCTTGTTTCTGTGTCCCTCTCCCTGAAAACATCCTGTCCTTTGTCCACCTTGTCTATTCCACGCAGTATTTTATTGTCGTTTTTCATGTCTCCCCTGACCTCCTGTCCCCAGTGTCGTCAAAGGCGATTCCCTTAATCTTTCTTCATAGGACATTCCCCTTAGCTCTGGAACTAACCTTGTGGCAAACCTTTGTACTTTCTGTAGTTTCTTGACGGGGCTTTATGAAGTGCGGGTTCCAAACAGGTGCTGCATACTCCAGTATGGGCCTGACATACACGGTGTACAGTGTCTTGAACGATTCCTTACTAAGGTATCGGAATGCTGTTCTCAGGTTTGCCAGGCGCCCTATGCTGCAGCAGTTATCTGATTGTTTTGTGCTCCGGAGACATGCTCGGTGTTATACTCACCCCAATATCTTTCTCCTTGAGTGAGGTTTGCAGTCTTTGGCCACCTAGCCTATACTCTGTGTGTGTGTGTCTGTGTGTGCGTGTGTGCGTGTGTGCGTGTGTGTGTGTGTGTGTGTGTGTGTATGTGTGTGTGTGTATGTGTGTGTGTGTGTGTGTGTGTGTGTGTACTCACCCAATTGTCGTTTCAGGGGTCGAGACTCAGCTCCTGGCCCCGCCTCTTCACTGATCGCTACTGGGTCCTCCCTCTCCCTGCTCCATGAGCTTTATCATACCTCGTCTTAAAACTATGTATAGTTCCTGCCTCCACTACATCGCCTGCCAGACTATTCCACTACCTAACAACTCTGTGGCTGAAGAAATACTTCCTAACATCCCTTCGACTCATCTGAGTCTTCAGCTTCCAACTGTGACCCCTTGTTTCTGTGTCCCATCTCTGGAACATCCTGCCTCTGTCCACCTTGTGTATTCCACGCAGTATTTTGTATGTCGTTATCATGTCTCCCCTAACCCTCCTGTCTTCCAGTGTCGTCAGTCCTATTTCCCTTAACCTTTCTTCATAGGACATTCCCTTTAGCTCTGGAACCAGCCTTGTTGCAAACCTTTTCACTTTCTCTAATTTATTGACGTGTTTGACCAGGTGTGGGTTCCATACTGGTGCTGCGTACTTCAGTATGGGCCTGACGTACACAGTGTATAGTCTTGAATGATTCCTTACTAAGGTACCGGAGCGCTATTCTCAGGTTTGCCAGGCGCCCATATGCTGCAGCAGTTATCTGGTTAATGTGTGCTTCTTGCGATGTACTCGGCATTATACTCACTTCTAGTTCTTTCTCCTTGAGTGAGGTTTGAAGTTTTTGGCCTCCTAGCCTATACTCCGTCTGCGGTCTTCTTTGTCCTTCTCCGATCTTCATGACTTTGCATTTGACAGGGTAAAATTCTAGGAGCCAGTTGCTGGACCACGCATCCAGCCTGTCCAGGTCTCTTTGTAGACCTGTCTGGTCCGCATCTGATTTAATTCTCCTCATTAACTTCACATCATCTGGAAACAGGGACACTTCTGAGTCTATCCCTGTGTGTGTGTGTGTGTGTGTGTGTGTGTGTGTGTGTGTGTGTGTGTGTGTGTGTGTGTGTGTGTGTGTGTGTGTGTGTGTGTGTGTAGGTGTGTACTCACCTAGTTGTACTCACCTAGTTGAGGTTGCAGGGGTCGAGACCAAGCTCCTGGCCCCGCCTCTTCACTGGTCGCTACTAGGTCACTCTCTCTGAACCATGAGCTTTATCGTACCTCTGCTTAAAGCTATGTATGGATCCTGCCTCCACTACATCGCTTCCTAAACTATTCCACTTCCTGACTACTCTGTGGCTGAAGAAATACTTCCTAACATCCCTGTGATTCATCTGTGTCTTCAGCTTCCAACTGTGTCCCTGTGTTGCTGTGTCCCATCTCTGGAACATCCTGTCTTTGTCCACCTTGACCTTGTCAATTCCTCTCAGTATTTTGTAAGTCGTTGTCATGTCCCCCCTATCTCTTCTGTCCTCCAGTGTCGTCAGGTTGATTTCCCTTAAGCTCTCCTCGTAGGACATACCTCTTAGCTCTGGGACTAGTCTTGTTGCAAACCTTTGCACTTTCTCTATTTCTTTACATGCTTGGCTAGGTGTGGGTTCCAAACTGGTGCCGCATATTCCAATATGGGCCTAACGTACACGGTGTACAGGGTCCTGAACGATTCCTTATTAAGATGTCGGAATGCTGTTCTGAGGTTTGCCAGGCGCCCATATGCTGCAGCAGTTATTTGGTTGATGTGCGCTTCAGGAGATGTGCCTGGTGTTATACTCACCCCAAGGTCTTTTTCTTTGAGTGAGGTTTGTAGTCTCTGGCCCCCCTAGACTGTGCTCCGTCTGCGGTCTTCTTTGCCCTTCCGCAATCTTAATGACTTTGCACTTGGTGGGATTGAACTCCAGGAGCCAATTGCTGGACCAGGTCTGCAGCCTGTCCAGATCCCTTTGTAGTTCTGCCTGGTCTTCGATCGAATGAATTCTCACCAACTTCACGTCATCTGCAAACAGGGACACCTCGGAGTTTATTCCTTCAGTCATGTCGTTTCCAAATACCAGAAATAGCACTGGTCCTAGGACTGACCTCTGTGGGACCCCGCTGGTCACAGGTGCCCACTCTGACACCTCTCCACGTACCATTACTCGCTGCTGTCTTCCTGACAAGTATTCCTTGATCCATTGTAGTGCCTTCCCTGTTATCCCTGCTTGATCCTCCAGTTTTTGCACTAATTTCTTGTGTGGTACTGTGTCAAACGCCTTCTTGCAGTCCAAGAAGATGCAATCCACCCACCCTTCTCTCTCTTGTTTTACTGCTGTCACCATTGTCATAGAACTCCAGTAGGTTTGTGACACAGGATTTCCCGTCCCTGAAACCATGTTGGCTGCTGTTGATGAGATCATTCCTTTCTAGGTGTTCCACCACTCTTCTCCTGACAATCTTCTCCATGACTTTGCATGCTATACAGGTCAGTGACACTGGTCTGTAGTTTAGTGCTTCATGTCTGTCTTCTTTTTTAAAGATTGGGACTACATTTGCTGTCTTCCATGCCTCAGGCAATCTCCCTGTTTCGATAGATGAATTGAATATTGTTGTTGAGGGTACACATAGCGCCTCTGCTTCCTCTCTCAGGACCCATGGAGAGATGTTATCTGGCCCCTTTGCCTTTGAGGTATCTAGCTCACTCAGAAGCCTCTTCACTTCTTCCTCGGTTGTGTGAACTGTGTCCAGCACCTGGTGGTGTGCCCCACCTCTCCGTCTTTCTGGAGCCCCTTCTGTCTCCTGTGTGAACACTTCTTTGAATCTCTTGTTGAGTTCCTCACATACTTCACGGTCATTTCTTGTTGTCTCTCCTCCTTCCTTCCTTAGCCTGATTACCTGGTCCTTGACTGTTGTTTTCCTCCTGATGTGACTGTATAACAGCTTCGGGTCAGATTTGGCTTTCGCTGCTATGTCGTTTTCATATTGTCGTTGGGCCTCCCTTCTTATCTGTGCATATTCGTTTCTGGCTCTACGACTGCTCTCCTTATTCTCCTGGGTCCTTTGCCTTCTATTTTTCTTCCATTCCCTACCACACTTGGTTTTTGCTTCCTTGTACCTTCGGGTGAACCATGGGCTCATCCTGGCATTTTCATTATTCCTGTTTCCCTTGGGTACAAACCTCTCCTCAGCCTCCTTGCACATTGTTGCTACGTATTTCATCATCTCATTAACTGGCTTCCCTGCCAGTCCTCTGTCCCACTGAACCTTGTTCAGGAAGTTCCTCATTCCTGTGTAGTCCTCTCCTCTCTCTCTTGTAGTGTCCCTTACTTGTTGGTACATGAAGTTTTCCAGTACCACCTCCATCATCTTAGCCCTCCATGTATCTTGGCCCCATGTGGCTCCAAGTTCTCCCAGTAGATCTCCTTGTGGTTAAAGTCACCCATGATCAGGAGCTTTGCCATGCATGCATGAGCTCTTCTGGCCACTGCAGCCAGTGTGTGTGTGTGTGTGTGTGTGTGTGTGTTAGTTAGTTACCATTTTGTCCTAGGCACATGTCGATTAGACACGAGGTCTGCTGTACATGCGTGCGTGTGTGTAGATGTGTGTGTGTATATGTGTGTAGATGTGTGTGTGTGTAGGTGCGTGTGTGTGTAGGTGCGTGTGTGTGTAGGTGTGTGTGTGTGTAGGTGCGTGTGTGTGTAGGTGTGTGTGTGTGTGTGTGTGTAGGTGTGTGTGTGTGTGTAGGTGTGTGTGTGTGTAGGTGTGTGTGTGTAGGTGTGTGTGTGTGTAGGGGTTAGTTACCATTTTGTCCTAGGCACATGTCGATTAGACACTTGGCCTGTTGTATATAAGAGTGAGTGAATGTGTGTGTGTGTGTGTAGGTGTGTGTGTGTAGGTGTGTGTGTGTAGGTGTGTGTGTAGGTGTGTGTGTAGGTGTGTGTGTAGGTGTGTGTGTAGGTGTGTGTGTGTGTAGGTGTGTACTCACCTAATTGTACTCACCTAATTGTGGTTGCAGGGGTCGAGACTCAGCTCCTGGCCCCGCCTCTTCACTGATCGCTACTGGATCCTCTCTCTCTCTGCTTCCTGAGCTTTGTCATACCTCTTCTTAAAACTATGTATGGTTCCTGTCTCCACTACTTCACTTGCTAGGCTATTCCACTTGCTGACAACTCTATGACTGAAGAAATACTTCCTAACGTCCCTGTGACTCGTCTGAGTCTTCAGCTTCCAGTTGTGACCCCTTGTCCCTGTGTCCCCTCTCTGGAACATCCTATCTCTGTCCACCTTGTCTATTCCCCCGCAGTATCTTGTATGTCGTTATCATGTCTCCCCTGACCCTTCTGTCCTCCAGTGTCGTCAGTCCGATTTCCCTTAACCTTTCCTCGTACGACATTCCCTTGAGCTCTGGACTAGCCTTGTTGCAAACCTTTGTACTTTTTTAAATTCTTGAGTGCTTGACCAGGTGTGGGTTCCAGACGGGTGCTGCATACTCCAGTAGGGGCCCTAACTACACAGTGTACGTGTCTTGAACGATTCCTTATTAAGGTATCGGAACCTATTTTCAGGTTTGCCAGGCGCCCGTATGCTGCAGGGGTTTTATTTGGTTGATGTGTGCCTCCGGTGATGTGCCCCGGTGTTTATGGTCACCCCAAGGTCTTTCTCCCTGAGTGAGGTCTGTAGTCTTTGTCCCCTAGCTATACTCTGTCTGCGGTCTTCTTTGCCCCTCCCCAATTTTCATGACTTTGCATTTGGCTGGATTGAATTCGAGAAGCCAGTTACTGGATCACATGTCCAGCCCCTCCAGGGCTCTTTGCAGTCCTGCCTCATCCTCGTCCGATTTAATTCTTCTCATCAACTTCACGTCATCTGCGAACAGGGACACTTCAGAGTCTATTCCTTCCATCATGTCGTTCACATATATCAAAATAGCACGGGTTTCCTAGAACTGACCCCTGTGGGACCCCGCTCGTAACAGGCGCCCACTGTGATACCTCTTCACGTACCATGAACTCGTTGCTGCCTCCCTGTCAGGTATTCCCTTATCCATTGCAGTGCCCTTCCTTTTACGTGTGCCTGATCCTCTAGCTTCTGCACTAATCTCTTGTGGGGAACTGTGTCAAAGGCCTTCCTGCAGTCTAGGAAAACGCAATCTACCCAACCCTCTCTCTCGTGTCTTACTTCTGTTACCTTGTCATAAAACTCCAGGAGGTTTGTGATACAAGATTTGCCTTCCATGAACCCATACTGGTTTTCATTTATAATCTTGTTCCTTTCCAGGTGTTCGACCACTCTCCTCCTGATAATCTTCTCCATGACTTTGCACACAATACATGTCAGAGACACAGGTCTGTAGTTTAGTGCCTCGTTTCTGTTTCCTTTCTTAAATATGGGGACTACATTAGCTGTCTTCCATTTCTCAGGTAGTTGCCCAGTTTCAAGGGATGTGTTTGAAGATTGTGGTTAGAGGCACACACAGCATCTCTGCTCCTTCTCTAAGGACCCATGGGGAGATGTTGTCCGGTCCCATCGCCTTTGAGGTGTCAAGGTCACTTAAGAGCTTCTTCACCTCCTCCTCAGTTGTTCATATGTCATCCAACACTTGTTGGTATATTCCCTCTTGATGTTCCCTTCTGTGCTGTCTTCCCACAGCCCTTCCTGTCTCTACTGTAAAAACTTCCTTAAATCTCCTGTTCAGCTCCTCACATACCTCCTGATCATTTCTTGTGAGTTCTCCACCTTCTGTCCTTAATCTGATCACCTGGTCTTTGACTGTTGTGGCTATACAACAGTTTCGGGTCAGTCTTGATTATCGATGCTATGTCATTTTCATACTGTCGCTGGGCCTCCCTCCTTACCTGTGCGTACTCATTCCTGGCTCTGCGACTGATCTCCCTATTTTCGTGTGTTCTCTGCCTTCTGTACTTTTTCCATTCTCTATTGCACTTTGTTTTTGCCTCCTTACACCGTCGGGTAAACCAGGGGCTTGTTCTGGTCTTCCCGTTGTTACTGTTGCCCTTGGGAATGAACCTTTCCACTGCCTCCTTGCATTTTGTTGCTACATATTCCATCATTTCATTTACTGGCTTTCCTGCCAGTTCTCTGTCCTACTGGACCTCCCGCAGGAAGTTCTTCAACCCCATGTAGTCCCTCTTTTATAGTCAGGCTTTTCCCATTCTACTCCTGTTATTCTCTCCACTTGCAGCTCTACTATGTATTCAAAGCACAGAACCACGTGGTCGCTAGCTCCTAGGGGACTCTCATACTTGATGTCCTCAATGTCTGAGCTGCCCAGGGTGAACACAAGGTCCAATCTTGCTGGTTCATCCTCCCCTCTCACTCTGGTAGTGTCCTTAACATGTTGGTGCATGAGGTTTTCCAGCACCACGTCCAACATCCTGGCTCTCCATGTTTCGGGACCCCCATGTGGCTCCAGGTTTTCCCAGTCAATCTCCTTGTGGTTGAAATCCCCCATGTGTGTGTGTGTGTGTATGTGTGTGTGTAGGGGTGCGTGTGTGTTTGTGTGTAGGGGTGTGTGTGTGTGTGTTTGTGTGTAGGGGTGTGTGTGTGTGTGTGTGTGTGTAGGGGTGTGTGTGTGTGTGTGTGTAGGTGTGTTGTGTGTGTAGGTGTGTGTGTGTGTAGGTGTGTGTGTGTGTGTGTGTGTGTGTGTGTGTGTGTGTGTAGGTGAGTGTACTCACCTAGTTGAGGTTGCGGGGGTCGAGTCCGAGCTCCTGGCCCCGCCTCTTCACTGATCGCTACTAGGTCACTCTCCCTGAACCGTGAGCTTTATCATACCTCTGCTTAAAGTTATGTATGGATCCTGCCTCCACTACATCGCTTCCCAAACTATTCCACTCCCTGACAAGTACGTGACTGAAGAAATACTTCCTAACATCCCTTTGACTCATCTGAGAATGTCATTATCATGTCTTCCCTGACCCTCCTTTCCTCCAGTGTCGTCAGGCCATTTTCCCTTAACCTTTCTTCGTAGGACAATCCCCTTAGCTCTGAGACTAGTCTTGTTGCAAACCTTTACACTTTCTCTAATTTCTTGACGTGCTTGGCCAGGTGTGGATTCCAAACTGGTGCTGCATTCTCCAGTATGAGCATGACATAAATGGTGTACAGAGTCTTGAACGATTCCTTACTGAGGTATCGGTACGCTATCCTTAGGGTTGCCAGACGCACGTACGCTGCAGCAGTTATCTGATTCATGTGCGCCTCGGGAGATGTGCTCGGTGTTATACTCACGCCAAGATCTTTTTCCTTGAGTGAGGTTTGCAGTCTTTGGCCACCTAGACTATACTGTGTCTGCGGTCTTCTTTGCCCTTCCATGATCTTCATGACTTTGCATTTAGCAGGGTTAAATTCAAGAAGCCAGTTGCTGGACCACGTGTCCAGCCTGTCCAGGTCTCTTTGTAGTCCTGCCTAATCCTTGACCGATTTAATTCTCCTCATTAACTACACATCATCTGCAAACAAGGACACTTCTGAGTCAATCCCTTCCGTTATGTCATTCACATATACCAAAAACAGCACAGGTCCTAGGACTGACCCCTGTGGAACCCCACTTGAAACATGCGCCCACTCTGACACCTCGTCACGTACCATGACTCGTTGTTGCCTCCCTGTCAGGTATTCTCTGATCCATTGCAATGCCTCTCCTGTTATGTGTGCCTGATCGTCTAGCTCTTGCAGTAACCTCTTGTGAGGAACTGTGTCGAAGGCCTTCTTGCAGTCCAAGAAAATGCAGTCTTTCCACCAGTCTCTCTCTTGTCTTACTTCTGTCACCTTGTCATAAAACTCCAGTAAGTTTGTGACACAGGATTTTCCTTCTCTGAAACCGTGCTGGTTGTCGATTATATACTTGTGTCTTTCCAGGTGCTCCACCACCCTCCTTCTGATGATCTTCTTCATGGCTTTGCATAATATACATGTTAGTGACAAAGGTCTGTAGTTTAATGCCTCGTGTCTTTCTCCTTTTTTAAAAATTGGGACTACATTTGCCATCTTCCATACCTCAAGGAGTTGCCCAGTTTCAGTGGATGTGTTGAAGATTTTTATTAGTGGCACACACAGCATCTCTCCTCCCTCTCTAAGGACCCACGGAGAGATGTCTGGTCCCACTGCCTTTTAGGTATCAAGTTCACATAGCAGCTTCTTCACCTCCTCCTCAGTTATGTGTACCTCATCCAGGACTTGTTGGTGTACCTCCCTGTTCTGATTTCCTGGAGTCTTACCTGTTTCCACTCAAAATACTTCTATAAAACGCGTGTTGAGCTCCTCACATACATCTTGGTCTTTTCTTGTGAACTCCACATCATCCTTCCTTAGTCTGATTACCTGGTCCTTGATTGTTGTTTCCCTCTTGATGTGGCTATACAACAGCTTCGGGTCAGACATGACTTTCGATGCTATGTTATTTTCATATTGTCAGTGAGCATCGCTTCTTATCTGTGCATATTCGTTTCTGGCTCTTTGGGTGATTTCTTTATTTTCCTGGGTCCTTTGTCTTCTGTACCTTCTCCATTCTCTAGTACACCTAGTTTTTGCCTCCCTACACCTCAGGGTGAGCCTAAGCCTCGTTCTGGTCTTCCCACTATTTCTGTTTCCCTTGGGAACAAACCTCTCGTCTGCCTCCTTGCATTTTGTTGTCACATAATCCATCATTTCTTTTACTGGTTTTCCTGCTAGTTCTCTTTCCCACTGAACGTCTTGAAGGAAGTTCTTCATGTCTGTGTATTCCCCCCCTTTTGTAGTTTGGTTTTCCCATCCTGTTCCTGCTACTCTCTCCACATGTAGCTCAACTATGTAGCCAAAGCACAGAACCACATGATCACTTGCTCCTAGGGGCCTTTCATACATGATATCCTCGATGTCTGAACTACTCAAGGTGAATACAAGGTCCAGTCTTGCTAGATCATCCTCACCTCTCTCTCTGGAAGTGTCTCTAACATGTAGATACATGAGGTTTTTCAGTACCACATCCATCATCTTGGCTCTCCAAGTTTTAGGACCCCCATGGGGCTCCAGGTTTTCCCAGTCAATCTCCTTGTGATTGAAATCACCCACGACTAGTAACTTTGTTCCCCCCATGTGAGCTCTTCTGACCACCTCGGCTAATGTGTCGACCATTTCCCTGTTGCTCTCGTTGTATTATTCTCTTTGCTTCCTTCAGTTCTGTGGCGGGTTGTACATTACCACAATTACCACCTTATGGGCCTCAGACTGGATTGTTCCTACTAAGTAGTCCCTTTTGCCTATGCCATCTATTCCTTCCATTTTCTCAAATCCCCACCGGTTTTTATGAGCAGTGCAATTCCTCCTCCCCCTCTCCTCCCTCTATCCTTCCTGAGGATTTGATATCCAGGTGGAAAGATTGCATCTGGAGTTTACCTGGAGAGAGTTCCGGGGGTCAACGCCCCCGCGGCCCGGTCTGTGACCAGGCCTCCTGGTGGATCAGAGCCTGATCAACCAGGCTGTTGCTGCTGGCTGCACGCAAACCAACGTACGAGCCACAGCCCGGCTGGTCAGGAACCGATTTTAGGTGCTTGTCCAGTGCCAGCTTGAAGACTGCCAGGGGTCTGTTGGTAATCCCCCTTATGTATGCTGGGAGGCAGTTGAACAGTCTCGGGCCCCTGACACTTATTGTATGGTCTCTTAACGTGCTAGTGACACCCCTGCTTTTCATTGGGGGGATGATGCATCGTCTGCCAAGTCTTTGCTTTCGTAGTGAGTGATTTTCGTGTGCAAGTTCGGTACTAGTCCCTCTAGGATTTTCCAGGTGTATATAATCATGTATCTCTCCCGCCTGCGTTCCAGGGAATACAGGTTTAGGAACCTCAAGCGCTCCCAGTAATTGAGGTGTTTTATCTCCGTTATGCGCGCCGTGAAGGTTCTCTGTACATTTTCTAGGTCAGCAATTTCACCTGCCTTGAAAGGTGCTGTTAGTGTGCAGCAATATTCCAGCCTAGATAGAACAAGTGACCTGAAGAGTGTCCTCACGGGCTTGGCCTCCCTAGTTTTGAAGGTTCTCATTATCCATCCTGTCATTTTTCTAGCAGATGCGATTGATACAATGTTATGGTCCTTGAAGGTGAGGTCCTCCGACATGATCACTCCCACTCTGTTATCATCCTGGTGAGTTTTGTTTCTGTGAGTGCCATTATGTCTGGGGATGTCTTCTTGATTTTTTCATGCCACTCCTCATGCTTATTTGTTATCCCACCTGCATTTGTGTACCACACCTTCAACTTCTTTTCTAAAACTGTGGTCTGGGGGGTACATTGGGACTGGGGAAGTTGGAGACCTGAGAAGGAACTATGGGTGGTTGTGTCAGCATAGTTGCTGATCCTCTACATGTGTTATATAGCTTATCTGTGTATCATAATACCATCCATATGTTTTACATACACGACCCCTTTGCTGGGGCCTAGTGACTGTTTGTATGACGTCACGGGATGCGGCATGAGTGAGTGGGATGCACTACCTCGCTCTCAGTCCACGCATAGGTCTGTGCCATTAATTCAATTTACAGTAAATTTGAGTAAATTTGATTTGAGTAAAGTAATTTCTCTTGATTTTCAAAGTGTTGCTTATTCAGTTGAGTATTTTCTTTTGTGTGTGTGAGTTTTCCTTGCTTACAGTGTGACTTGTCAATTTTTTTTACTTTTGCGGGATTTTAGTAATTTTTTCCGTTTAAGTTACTGGTCCAATATTCTCTTTATTTCTTCCCTTTATGTCCTTGAGAAATTTTCGAGATGCCCCCAGTCTTTTTAAAAGTTATTAGGATCAAGCCGTCAAAGCAATTAATCAGTCCAAGTACCAATTTTCCTTACTGACTGGAAACAATACCTACCCCCTGAGCAATGTGTTTGTTCTCCAGTTTGAATCGAGATTTGTTAAAGTGCTGCAGAATTTGGAAGTTCAGTTTAAGTCCCTAAGACCGTAAATTTATTATTAACGTAGCCGAGCGGTCAGGCAAAGAAATACTGTCCCCGTCGGGAAATCCACCCACAATATCGTGCCACAGGATTGTACAGTTACCTGATTTCAGGGGAACCCTCAACAACCGGGGGTGCTGAGACACTATCCTTGCGATGGCGATTGTTCAAGTTTTCCCTTTCCCTTCCCAGGAAACGCTTTGGAAGAACTTTTCCCAACGAGTTTCCCCATTCTTGCTGATGCCACAGTCCATTGCAAAAAACGTTTGTGGCTAGTGTACCATTGGTGTTGTTGTTGCCCCTTGTTTTCCAGTTGGTGACCCCTCCTATTGACAGTAATTCATGCAATGAAAGAAGTTTTTTTCTCAGAAACTTAAATGTTGAAAAATTTTTGTATGGCAGTTTTTATAGTTGAACTTCGTGTCACTGTGTGCGACTAAATTTGGAAATCAGTATGTTGACCATTTTTCTTTTTTTCCCTTTGCTTGGTGAGAGAAGTAGTATTTTTCCCCCTTTGCTCTATTGAGTTATAGCATTTTTTTCAACCGGGAGGTCACCCCACTCCCCGAGTTTGTTCTTTCCCTCCGAAAGAAAGAACAGATCCCATGTGGTCTGGTTGATTCGATTCCTGCTCGGGAAGACTTATTCTGCTAAACCCCCGCACCCATTAGTGACTTGTAAGACCCAAAATTACTGATCGAAAACCCGATTGGGAGTATACTAGCGAAAGTATAACATTAGTAATTTTCCAAAGTCACTGTGAATGTGCTGTATCTTTTGTAGATATCGTGCAGATCACCCCTTAAAGGCATGTTTAGCCATAGCAAAAGAATTCGACCCACCAAAGATGTAACCCCTTCTGCATTGAAAAACTTACCCTCAAAATTTGGGGTTTTAATAACATGTCTGTATAATTAGATGTCCAGATAATGAATTTTCTCACTGTGTTTTTTGTTTTTCTGACATTTCAAAATTTTTTTTTTTCCGTTCACGTCCCCCCAAATTCTGAGAAATTAAACAGTAATGATCTTGTGCCCCAGTTTTGCCTTTCTTTAAATTACTTTTCCTTATATATATTTTTTTCTTCCTCAGAATCCCGTAGAGTGATAATAAGATCGCTCGATCAATTCCCCTTTATCATCCCTGATTTGTTTTTAAAAATTTCAAAATGCATTATTTAAAACCCATTCGTTAAAACCCATTTGTTAACATCCATTATGATACCATCCATTAGTTATAATTTTACTGTTTTTGTTATTGTATGGAATCAGCCCAGAGCCACCTCCCTTTTTAGCCATGTGTAGTATTGTAGTCGAGACGACATACATAACATGCCGAGTTCGATATTTGCTGATCCCCTACAGGGGTTATATAGTTATCTGTGACAAAATACCATCCATTGTTTTACTACACCCCCCTTTTGCTGGGGCCATGACTGTTTGTATAATCAGGGGCATCATGAGTGAGGGGGATGCGCTCCCTCGCTCCGTCTATGCAAGGTCTACCGGGAAACCCCGGCGGGTGGGCCCCCCCTTTCTCAATTCGAATATATTTTTTACCACCAACAAGTGGTATATCCCCAACCCCGTTATCTCCTTTTCAAACCCCACGACATTGCTGTGGGGTGGAGTTTGTAATGAGGTGGGGGGGCACTGCATATGGCATACGTGTTTTGGGTTAGAATATTTAGTTGCATTGGGGTTGTCCGGGTTTGGGGGTACTGTAGAGGGTTTTGAGGGCCTGTATTTGATCTTTTCCCCCGGTCTGGGTTTTTCCCCGTCCATCTCCCTCTTCCCTCTTTTCCCCCTTTCTCTTTTTACCATTCTTTTTTCTGCCCTTTTTTCTTGTGTTCTGTCACGTCAAAATACACCTTCCCGGGATGCCGCATGTCTCTTAGTCTTCTTCTTTGCAGGATCCCGTTCTGAGTCGATTTGCCCTTAAAAACACTTTCACTGGGTGGGTTTCCTTGTTGTAACCCCCCCATTCTCCCAAAAAAAATTTCCAAAATGGGTCATGTATCTTTTATTGCCTTTATGATGCTCTCAATTGCAAATTTTTTACCCCCGCCTTATTGCTTCTTAAATTTCTCCTTCAACTTCCTGAAGCCCATAAACAAAGATGACCTCCCCCCCCTTTTTTCTCCCCCTGCTATCCCCCCATTTTGCCCCGATTCGGTTTAATTTCCTCCTTTTCAGCTTCCCCTTTTTCTGTTTCTTCACTCCTGTTGTCCTTGGGCCCGTGGCCCGCGTTTTTCCTTTTCAGCTTTCCCCGGGCCTTTCTGTGGTTGTTAGGGCCCCCACATATAGCCAGTTCTTTCATTTTATCAGTCCCCTTGATTGCTCCGATGTGTTTTCCCCCTTTTTCTCGGGCTCCCCAATGGGCTATTGGGTTCTGCATGCGTTTCACTCCTTCATTCCCTACAGGGCCCCTTTTTTGTGATGAGGTAAAAAGTCTAGATATCATTGCAAATTGTTCTTTAGTTTTTAGGCTATTTCAGATTTTTTCATTTTTTTTCAATTCTTATCCCAGTCTTGTGCTGTGACTTGCATTCCCCCTTTGCTTTGCTCATCCCCTCTTCCATTCTCATGCTAAGTACTTCTAGCTTCTTTTCCCCCTTATGTTCCTTTTTCATGAGCTCTGCTGCCCAATCTTTCTTTGCAAAATTTATCCTCCCGGCCCCTTTATTTTTCCCTTCCCCTCTTTGGCAACCATTTTTTTTTTTTTTTTTTTTTTTTGGTTCCACAGAATGAAAAAAACTTATGTAATTGTGTGTGTTTGCTTTTTGGTGGTATGTCCGAGTGTGGGGGGGCAGGGGGGAGGTAGAGGGGGAAGCTTGACAGGGCTAAATGGGAGAAGGGGGGAGGGAAATGAGAGGGGAAAATGGGGGAAGGGGGGGAGAAGCAAAAAGGGGGAAAAGGGAGATGGAGAGGGGGGAGAAGGGGAAATGGTAAGGGGAGAGGAGGGTGAAAGAAAGGGGGGATCAGGTGAAGGGGTGGGGGATTGGGGGGGGAAGGTGCAGGGGGGGAGTGTGCGCGTGGAGTCTGTTATGTGAGAAATGGGTTGTAAATCGTTGTGTGTGGTGTGTTGTTGTGTGTGTGTGTGTGGTGTGTGTTGTGTTTGTGTGTGTGTGTGTGTGTGTGTGTACTCCCTAGTTGAGGGTTGCGGGGGTCAGTCAGAGCTCCCCGGCCCTCCCCTTTAAGATCGTACTAGGGCCCCTCCCCGGCCGTGAGTTTATATACCTCTGCTTAAAAGGGTAGATGGTCCCTGCCTCCAACATCGCTTCCCAAAATTTCCCCTTACTGAACTCTGTGGGTGAAGAAATCTTCCCAACAACCCTGTGATTATTGTGTCTTCAGCTTCCAAAGTGTCCCCTTGTTTTCTGGTCCAATCTCTGGAAAATCCTGTCTTTTCCCCTTGTCAATTCCTTCAGTTTTTGTATGTCGTTTTCATTTCCCCCCTTTTTCCGTCCTCCAGTGTCGCAGGTTTTATTTCCCCTTAACCCCCCTCGAGGAATACCTCTTGCTTGGGGCTGTTTTTTGCAAAACCCTTTTATTTCTCTAGTTTTTCACGTGCTTGGAGGTGTGGGTTCCAAACTGGGCCGAATTCCAAAATGGGGCCCAATTACCGGTGTACAGGGTCCTGAATGATTTTATTTAAAATTTTGGAAGTGTTCTGAGGGTTTGCTAGGGCCCATAGCTGCGCAGTTTTTTGGGGATGTGCGCTTTAGGAAATTGTGGTGTTATACTCCCCCAAATCTTTTTTTGGTGGGTTTGTATTTGACCCCCTAGACGTACTCCGTTGCGGCCTTTTTTTTTCCCTTCCCCAATTTCATGATTTGCACTTGGGGATTTAAATCCCGGGCAAATTTCTGGCCGGCTGCACTGTCCCAAACCCCTTTTGTTTTGCTGGGCTTTGATCGAGTGAATTCTTTTCATCAACTTCACGTCATCTGCAAACAGGGACACCTCAGAGTCTATTCCTTCCGTCATGTCGTTCACAAATACCAGAAACAGCACTGGTCCTAGGACTGACCCCTGCGGGACCCCGCTGGTCACAGGTGCCCACTCTGACACCTCGCCACGTACCATGACTCGCTGCTGTCTTCCTGACAAGTATTCCTGATCCATTGTAGTGCCTTCCCTGTTATCCCTGCTTGGTCCTCCAGTTTTTGCACCAATCTCTTGTGTGGAACTGTGTCAAACGCCTTCTTGCAGTCCAAGAAAATGCAACCCACCACCCCTCTCTCTCTTGTCTTACTGCTGTCACCATGTCATAGAACTCCAGTAGGTTTGTGACACAGGATTTCCCGTCCCTGAAACCATGTGGCTGCTGTTGATGAGATCGTTCCTTTCTAGGTGTTCCACCACTCTTCTCCTGATAATCTTCTCCATGATTTTACATACTATACATGTCAGTGACACTGGTCTGTAGTTTAATGCTTCATGTCTGTCTCCTTTTTTAAAGATTGGGACTACATTTGCTGTCTTCCATGCCTCAGGCAATCTCCCTGTTTCGATAGATGTATTGAATATTGTTGTTAGGGGTACACATAGCGCCTCTGCTCCCTCTCTCAATACACCATGGGGAGATGTTATCTGGCCCCATTGCCTTTGAGGTATCTAGCCTCACTCAGAAGCCTCTTCACTTCTTCCTCGGTTGTGTGCACTGTGTCCAGCACTTGGTGGTGTGCCCCACCTCTCCGTCTTTCTGGAGTCCCTTCTGCCTCCTCTGTGAACACTTCTTTGAATCTCTTGTTGAGTTCTTCACATACTTCACGGTCATTTCTTGTTGTCTCTCCTCCTTCCTTAGCCTGATTACCTGGTCCTTGACTGTTGTTTTTCCTCCTGATGTGGCTGTACAACAGTTTCGGGTCAGATTTGGCTTTCGCTGCTATGTCATTTTCATATTGTCTTTGGGCCTCCCTTATCTGTGCATATTCGTTTCTGGCTCTACGACTGTTCTCCTTATTCTCCTGGGTCCTTTGCCTTCTATATTTCTTCCATTCCCTAGCACACTTGGTTTTTGCCTCCCTGCACCTTTGGGTAAACCATGGGCTCATCCTTGCTTTTTCATTATTCCTGTTACCCTTGGGTACAAACCTCTCTTCAGCCTCCTTGCATTTTGTTGCTACATATTCCATCATCTCATTAACTGGCTTCCCTGCCAGTTCTCTGTCCCACTGAACCCCGTTCAGGTAGTTCCTCATTCCTGTGTAGTCCCCTTTCTTGTAGTTTGGCTTCATTCGTCCTGGCCTTCCTGCTTCTCCCTCCACTTGTAGCTCTACTGTGTATTCGAAGCTTAAAACCACATGGTCACTGCCCCAAGGGGTCTTTCATATGTGAATGTCCTCGATATCTGCACTACAAGGTGAATACTAAGTCCAGCCTTGCTGGTTCATCCTCCTCTCTCTCTTGTAGTGTCCTTACGTGTTGGCACATGAAGTTTTCCAGTACCACCTCCATCATCTTAGCCCTCCATGTATCTTGGCCCCATGTGGGTCCAAGTTCTCCCAATCGATCTCCTTGTGGTTAAAGTCACCCATGATCAGGAGCTTTGCCCTGCATGCATGAGCTCTTCTGGCCACTCTAGCCAGTGTGTCAACCATCGCTCTATTGCTCTCGTCGTACTCTTGCCTTGGCCTCCTGCTGTTCTGTGGTGGGTTATACATCACTGCTATTACCACCTTGGGACCTCCAGAGTGAAGTGTTCCCGCTATGTAATCACTATCTTCTCCGCTGTCTCCTCTCTCCAGCTCATCAAAATTCCAGCAATTTTTGATCAGCAACGCCACTCCTCCACCCCCCTGTTCCCTCTGTCTTTCCTCAGGATTTGGTATCCCATTGGAAAGATGGCATCTGTTATCATACCTGTAAGCTTGGTTTCTGTGAGAGCTATGATGTCCGGTGATGCTTCTTTTGATCTTTCATGCCACTCCTCCCACTTATTTGTTATTCCATCAGCGTTTGTGTACCATACCTTCAGTTTCCTTTCCAACACTGTGGTTTGGGGGCCTGTGAGGGTGGGAGACCTGGTGGCATACTGTGGGATTCTATAGCTCGGTGTTGGGTGGAGGCTGTGGGTATGGATTGTAGTGTGTGTTGGGATGGTGTGATAGATTGTATGGTTCTGAGAATAGATGTGTGTGTGCTTACCCTTGCTGTTCTGTTCTGCTCTGACTGACCTCTGCTGGTTTCATCCTTGTCTCTTTTCCTAGCTCCTTTCGCTTTTTTGTCCTCTCCCTCAGCTGCTGTCGTTCTGATTTTGTTCTGTCTTTGTCTAGGAACACCCTCTTGTACTCTTCCGAGTATTTCAATCATGGTTTCTCTTGGAGGATCCTGTTCCGCACTGTTTCCGTCCAGAGAATCAGCTTGATTGGTCGGTTTCTCCCCTTCGAGTACCCCCCTATTCTCTGAAAATTTACAATCTCGTCCATGTCTTCACCTATTTCCGTGATGATTTTCTCAATCTCCTTTCTTTCTTCCTGCTGCCTTTCAGTGTGTGTCCTTTCCTCTCTCTCCTGAAGCCCATGGATAAACACTGATTTTGCCCTTTCTTCCTCCCATTGCCTCACCCTCTGTGACTCTGGATCCTGCCTGTATGTGGTCAGTTTCTCCCTTGATTTTTCCAGTGGCTCTTGATAGTCTGGTTGTGCCTCATCATTCGACCTATCACCCTCTCCATCTGCAACCAGCTGTTCTTCCCTTTCACTCCTTGGTCCTCCTTGGCAGGCTGATATGACCTTAGCATAATTCATAATTCCTTCCTTCCTGTTCGTCCTCACAGCTTCATATGCTGTGTCTTCTCTGGTCACTGCCCCTGTAACTCGCTTCAGCCTATTTATCTCAACTTCTAGGACCCTTTTCTTGGCTACTGCAGTTTCGACTTGTGCCTCCCAATTCTTTGTCTCCTTCTCCAACCTCTTTTCCAATTTCACAGAGAGCTCTTTCTCCATTTTTTCAGAAAGCTCTCCTAATTTTCTCTCCCACTCTTGTTCCATCCTTTTCCACTGCTCCTCCATCCACTCCTCCCTACCAGAACCATTCTCA
>NC_069403.1:111419916-111517416 GCF_026875155.1 Cherax quadricarinatus | reverse complement strand
AGGTCCTCTCCTCTCTGTTTTCCTGAGCTTTATCATCCCTCTTCTTAAAACTATGTAGGGTTTCCCTGCCTCCACTACTTCACTTGCTAGGCTATTCCACTTCCTGACGACTCTATGACTGAAGAAATACTTCCTAACGCCCCTGTGACTGGTCTGGTCTTCAGCTTCCAGTTGTGCCCTCTTGTTCCTGTGTCCCCTCTCTGGAACATCCTATCTCTGTCCACCTTGTCTATTCCCCGCAGTATCTTGTATGTCGTTATCATGTCTCCCCTGGCCCCTTCTGCCCTCCGTGTTGTCAGTCCGTTTTCCCCTAAACCCTTTCCTCGTACGACATTCCCCTGAGCTCTGGGATAGCCTTGTTGAAAACCTTTGTACTTTCTCTAATTTCTTGACGTGCTTGACCAGGTGTGGGTTCCAGACTGGTGCTGCATACTCCAGTATGGGCCTAACTTACGCAGTGTACAGTGTCTTGAACGATTCCTTATTAAGGTATCGGAACGCTATTCTCAGGTTTGCCAGGCGCCCATATGCTGCAGCAGTTATTTGGTTGATGTGCGCTTCAGGAGATGTGCCTGGTGTTATACTCACCCCAAGATCTTTTTCCTTGAGTGAGGTTTGTAGTCTCTGACCCCCTAGACTGTACTCCGTCTGCGGCCTTCTTTGCCCTTCCCCAATCTTCATGACTTTGCACTTGGTGGGATTGAACTCCAGGAGCCAATTGCTGGACCAGGTCTGCAGCCTGTCCAGATCCCTTTGTAGTTCTGCCTGGTCTTCGATCGAGTGAATTCTTTCATCACTTCACGTCATCTGCAAACAGGAAAACCTCAGAGTCTATTCCTTCCGTCATGTCGTTCACACATACAGAAACAGCACTGGTCCTAGGACTGACCCCTGCGGGCCCCCGCTGGTCACAGGTGCCCACTCTGACACCTCGCCACGTACCATGACTCGCTGCTGTCTTCCTGACAAGTTTTCCCCTGATCCTTGTAGTCCCTTTCCCTGTTATCCCTGCTTGGTCCCCCGTTTTTTGCACCAATCTCTTGTGTGGAACTGTGTCAAACGCCTTCTTGCAGTCCAAAAAAATGCAACCACCCACCCCTCTCTCTTTGTCTTACTGCTGTCACCATGTCATAGAACTCCAGTAGGTTTGTGACACAGGATTTCCCGTCCCTAAAAACCATGTTGGCTGCTGTTGATGAGATCGTTCCTTTCTAGGTGTTCCCACCACTCTTCTCCTGATAATCTTCTCCATGATTTTACATACTATACATGTCAGTGACACTGGTCTGTATTTTTAAATGCTTCATGTCTGTTCCTTTTTTAAAGATTGGGACTACATTTGCTGTCTTCCATGCCTCAGGCAATCTCCCTGTTTCGATAGATGTATTGAATATTGTTGTTAGGGGAAACACATAGCGCCTCTGCTCCCTCTCTCAATACCCATGGGGAGATGTTATCTGGCCCTTGCCTTTGAGGTATCTAGTCACTCAGAAGCCTCTTCACTTTTTCCTCGGTTGTGTGCACTGTGTCCAGCACTTGGTGGTGTCCCCCACCTCCCCGTCTTTCTGGAGTCCCTTCTGCCTCCTCTTTTGAACACTTCTTTGAATCTCTTGTTGAGTTCTTCACATACTTCACGGGCATTTCTTGTTGTCTCTCCTCCTTCCTTAGCCCGATTACCGGTCCTTGACTGTTGTTTTTCCTCCTGATGTGGCTGTACAACAGTTTCGGGTCAGATTTGGCTTTCGCTGCTATGTCATTTTCATATTGTCTTTGGGCCTCCCTTATCTGTGCATATTCGTTTCTGGCTCTACGACTGTTCTCCTTATTCTCTGGGTCCCTTTGCCTTCTATATTTCTTCCATTCCCTAGCACACTTGGTTTTTGCCTCCCTGCACCTTTGGGTAAACCATGGGCTCATCCTTGCTTTTTCATTATTCCTGTTACCCTTGGGTACAAACCTCTCCTCAGCCTCCTTGCATTTTGTTGCTACATATTCCATCATTCATTAACTGGCTTCCCTGCCAGTTTCTCTGTCCCACTGAACCCCGTTCAGGGAGTTCCTCATTCCCGTGTAGTCCCCTTTCTTGTAGTTTGGCTTCATTCGTCCCGGCCTTCCCGCTTCTCCCCCCACTTGTAGCTCTACTGTGTATTCGAAGCTTAAAACCCCATGGTCACTGCCCCAAGGGGTCTTTCATGTGTGTCCTCGATATCTGCACTACAAGGTGAATACTAAGTCCAGCCTTGCTGGTTCATCCTCTCCTCTCTCTCTTGTAGTGTCCCTTACGTGTTGGCACATGAAGTTTTCAGTACCACCTCCATCATCTTAGCCCTCCATGTATCTTGGCCCCAAAGTGGGTCCAAGTTCTCCCAATCGATCTCCTTGTGGTTAAAGTCACCCATGATCAGGAGCTTTGCCCTGCATGCATGAGCTCTTCTGGCCACTCTAGCCAGTGTGTCAACCATCGCTCTATTGCTCTCGTCGTACTCTTGCCTTGGCCTCCTGCTGTTCTGTGGTGGGTTATACATCACTGCTATTACCACCTTGGGACCTCCAGAGTGAAGTTTTCCCGCTATGTAATCACTATCTTCTCCGCTGTCTCCTCTCTCCAGCTCATCAAAATTCCAGCAATTTTTGATCAGCAACGCCACTCCCTCCACCCCCCCGTTCCCTCTGTCTTTCCTAGGATTTGGTATCCCGTTGGAAAGATGGCATCTGTTATTCATACCCGTAAGCTTGGTTTCTGTGAGAGCTATGATGTCCCGGGGATGCTTCTTTGACTCTTTCATGGCCACTCCTCCCACTTTTTGTTATTCCATCAGCGTTTGTGTACCATACCTTCAGTTTCTTTCCAACACGTGGTTTGGGGGCCTGTGAGGGTGGGAGACCTGGTTTGGCATATGTGGGATTCTATAGCTCGGGGTTGGGTGGAGGCTGTGGGTATGGGTTGTTGTGTGTGTTGGGATGGTGTGATAGATTGTATGGTTCTGAGAAAAAGATGTGTGTGGTGCTTACCCCTTTCTGTTCTGTTCTGCTCTGACTGACCTCTGCTGGTTCCATCCCTTTTCTCTTTTTCCTAGCTCCCTTTCGCTTTTGTCCTCTCCCTCAGCTGCTGTCGTTCTGATTTTGTTCTGTCTCTGTTAGGAACACCCTCTTGTACTCTTCCCAGTATTTTAAACATGGTTTCTCTTGGAGGATCTGTTCCGCACTGTTTCCGTCCCGAGAATCAGCTTGATTGTCGGTTTTTCCCCTTCGAGTACCCCCTATTCTCTGAAAATTTTACAATCTCGTCCCTGTTTCACCTATTTCCGTGATGATTTTCTCAATCTCCTTTCTTTCTTCCTGCTGCCTTTCAGTGTGTGTCCTTTTTCCTCTCTCCTGAAGCCCCTGGATAAACACTGATTTTGCCCTTTCTTCCTCCCATTGCCTCACCCCCTGTGACTCTGGATCCTGCCTGATGTGGTCAGTTTCTCCCTTGATTTTTCCAGTGGCTCTTGATAGTCTGGTTGTGCCTCATCATTCGACCTATCACCCTCTCCATCTGCAACCAGCTGTTCTTCCCTTTCACTCCTTGGTCCTCCTTGGCAGGTATATGACCTTAGCATAATTCATAATTCCTTCCCTTTCCCGTTCGTCTCACAGCTTTATATGCTGTGTCTTCTCTGGGCACTGCCCCTGTAACTCGCTTCAGCCCATTTATCTCAAATTCTAGGACCCTTTTCTTGGTACTGCAGTTTCGACTTGTGCCCCCCAATTCTTTGTTCCTTCTCCAACCTCTTTTCCAATTTCACAGAGAGCTCTTTTCTCCATTTTTTCAGAAAGCTCTCCTAATTTTTTCTCCCACTCTTGTTCCATCCTTTTCCACTGCTCCTCCATCCACTCCTCCCCACCAGAACCATTCTCATTGATCCTTGGTTCCTGCGAGTCCTCACCATTTTTTTTTTTTTTTTTTTTGTGAGAGAAGAGAGAAGGGGAAAAGGTAGAAGGAGAGAGAGAGGGGAAGAGTGAGAAGGGAAAGGGGGAGAGAGAGTGTGAGAGGGGAAAGGAGAGAAGAGAAGGGAAGGAGAGGGGGAGAGTGAGAAGGGAAAAATGGAGAAGAGATGGAGAGAGAGAGAGAGCGAGAGAGAGAGCGAGAGAGAGAGCGGAGAAGAGAGAGAGAGAGAGAGAGAGAGAGAGAGAGAGAGAGAGAAGAGAGAGAGAGAGAGAGAGAGAGAGAGAAAGGGAAGGTAGAGAGAGGGGGATAGTGAGAAGGAAAAAGGGGAAGAGAGTGAGAGTGAGAGAGAGAGGGGGAGAGAGAGGGGTGAGGGAAGGGTAGGAGAGGGGGAGAGTTTTGAAAAGGGAAAATGGGGAAGAGAGAGAGCAAAAGAGAGGGAGAGAGAGGGGGAGAGGGAGAGAGGGAGGGAGAGTGTGAGAGAGGGGGAGAGAGAGTTTAAGGGAAAAGTAGGGGAGGGGGGGAGTTAGAAGAGAAAATGGGGAAGAGAGAGAGCAAGAAGAGAGAGAGAGCAAAAAGGGGCAAGAGAGAGAGAGAGAGAAGAGAGAGAGAGGGGAGAGAGAGAGAGAGAGAGAGAGAGAGTGAGGAGAGAGAGAAAGAGAAGGCAAAGAGGGGGAAAAGAGGGGGCAGAGAGGGGGAGAAGGGGGAAAGAGGGGGGAATGGAAGAGCGAGAGGGGAGAGAGGCTAGGGGGAGAGGGAGGGGAGGAGGGGAGAGAGATGGGGAAAGGGAGAGGGGAGAGATAATGGGAGGGGAGAGATGTTAGAGGGAGAGATGTTAGAGGGGGAGGTGTTAGAGGTAAGAGATGTTAGGGGGAGAGATGGGGAGGGAAAGAGAGAGATAGGTAGAGAGTGATAGGTAGAGAGAGAGATATAGGTAAAGAGTGAGAAAGGGAGAGATAGGTCTCTACTTAGGACAGGAAGAGGGGAGGAGAGGAGCAAGGTTCAGATGGTCAGTTCACAGGACGGTGTGAAATCCTGTGTATGTGTGTTTGTGTTTTGTACTACAGCTTACAAGTGCTTGTTCCTGTGTGTGTGTGTGTGTGTGTGTGTGTGTGTGTGTGTGTGTGTGTGTGTGTGTGTTGTATGTGTGTGTATGTATATGTGTGTGTGTATTGTGTGTGGTGTGTGTATGTGTGTGTGTGTGTGTGTGTGTATGTGTGTGTGTACGTGTGTGTGTGTGTGTATGTGTGTATGTGTGTATGTGTGTGTGTATGTGTGTGTGTGTGTGTGTGTGTGTATGTGTATGTGTGTGTGTGTGTGTGTATGTGTGTGTATGTGTGTGTATGTGTGTGTGTGTGTGTATGTGTGTGTGTAGGTGGGGTGTTTTGTGTGTTTTATGTGTGTGTGTAGGTTGTGTGTGTGTGTGTGTATGTGTGTGTGCGGGGGTGTGCGTGTGTGTGTGTGTGTGTGTGTTTTGTGTGTTTTGTGTGGTGTGTGTTTTGTGTTTGTGTGTGTGTTGTGTGGTGTGTGTTGTGTGTGTGTGTGTGTGTGCCCCCACTTCTAAGTATTCATACTGCTAATAAATACCGGTAGATACCAGTAATTCTAAGCTTACCAATACTTGTAACACTTATCGATTCTACTTCTAAAATTCAGAAAGTAGCTAGGTTGTAAAATTTAGCTTGTCTCAGCTTAAGTGTCTGACGTTATCCCTCACTACCGCTTTACTCCTTGCACTCTCCTCTATGCTATTTCTACTCTAATTCTGGTAATGGCTTGCAGGAGTGAGTGACCAGTATCTAACAGTGATGCAGGACCAGACTCAATCTTGCAAAATGCAACCTCAACAGGTGAAATACTTGCGCTGACAGCGGTGTGTGTGTGTTGTGTGTGTGTGTGTGTGTGTGTAGCTATATGTGAGTTTATTAAGTGGAATTGTGTGTTGTGGTGTATGAGTGTGATTTTGGAGTTCACACTGCCCCCTTACCTGGCTTACCTGTCCACACCCTTCTGTGACCTGACCCACACCTACCTGCTATTTTGTATCTATTTCTACCTAGTCTTATAGAATCCTGTCTTGCCTTGTTCTATAAATTACCAAGTGCTATTCATTATTGAGTACTGGATAGCCTATTCTTTATCATACTAGGAGAGTTGAACCGTTCACAATCAGCTTGGTGGTTAATTGGAAACCAAAACCCACACCCAACAACCACGCATAGATGAATACTTGCAAAGCAGCCAGTAGCAGCCTGTAGATTATCCAGCTCGATATGATGTCCTGGCATAGATCCATCTCTGTTTCCTCCCGATATGTGTGTGTATGTGTGTGTGTGTACTCACCTAACTGTACTCACCTGATTGTGGTTGCAGGGGTCGAGACTCAGCTCCTGGCCCCGCCTCTTCACTGATTGCTACTAGGTCCTCTCTCTCTCTGCTTCCTGAGCTTTATCATACCTCTTCTTAAAACTATGTATGGTTCCTGCCTCCACTACTTCACTTGCTAGGCTATTCCACTTCCTGACGACTCTATGACTGAAGAAATACTTCCTAACGTCCCTGTGACTCGTCTGAGTCTTCAGCTTCCAGTTGTGACCTCTTGTTCCTGTGTCCCCTCTCTGGAACATCCTATCTCTGTCCACCTTGTCTATTCCCCGCAGTATCTTGTATGTCGTTATCATGTCTCCCCTGACCCTTCTGTCCTCCAGTGTTGTCAGTCCGATTTCCCTCAACCTTTCCTCGTACGACATTCCCCTGAGCTCTGGGACTAGCCTTGTTGCAAACCTTTGTACTTTCTCTAATTTCTTGACGTGCTTGACCAGGTGTGGGTTCCAGACTGGTGCTGCATACTCCAGTATGGGCCTAACTTACGCAGTGTACAGTGTCTTGAACGATTCCTTATTAAGGTATCGGAACGCTATTCTCAGGTTTGCCAGGCGCCCATATGCTACAGCAGTTATTTGGTTGATGTGTGCCTCCGGTGACGTGCTCGGTGTTATGGTCACCCCGAGGTCTTTCTCCCTGAGTGAGGTCTGTAGTCTTTGTCCACCTAGTCTATACTCTGTCTGCGGTCTTCTTTGCCCCTCCCCAATCTTCATGACTTTGCATTTGGCAGGATTGAATTCGAGAAGCCAGTTTCTGGACCACATGTCCAGCCTGTCCAGGTCTCTTTGCAGTCCTGCCTCATCCTCATCCGATTTAATTCTTCTCATCAACTTCACATCATCTGCTAATAGGGACACTTCAGAGTCTATTCCTTCCATCATGTCGTTCGCATATATCAAAAATAGCACTGGCCCTAGAACTGACCCCTGTGGGACCCCGTTCGTCACAGGCGCCCACTGTGATACCTCTTCACCTACCATGACTCGCTGCTGCCTCCCTGTCAGGTATTCCCTGATCCATTGCAGTGACCTCCCTGTTACATGCGCCTGATCCTCCAGCTTCTGCACTAATCTCTTGTGGGGAACTGTGTCAAAGGCCTTCCTGCAGTCTAGAAAAACGCAATCAACCCACCCCTCTCTCTCGTGTCTTACTTCTGTTACCTTGTCATAAAACTCCAGGAGGTTTGTGATACAAGATTTGCCTTCCATGAACCCATGCTGGTTTTCATTCATAATCTTGTTCCGTTCCAGGTGTTCGACCACTCTCCTCCTGATAATCTTCTCCATGACTTTGCACACAATACATGTCAGAGACACAGGTCTGTAGTTTAGCGCCTCGTTTCTGTTTCCTTTCTTAAATATGGGGACTACATTTGCTGTCTTCCATTTCTCAGGTAGTTGCCCAGTTTCAAGGGATGTGTTGAAGATTGTGGTTAGAGGCACGCACAGCATCTCTGCTCCTTCTCTAAGGACTCATGGGGAGATGTTGTCCGGTCCCATCGCCTTTGAGGTATCAAGGTCACTTAGCAGCTTCTTCACCTCCTCCTCGGTTGTTCGTCTGTCATCCAACACTTGTTGGTATATTCCCTCTTGATGTTCCCTTCTGTGCTGTGTGTGTGTGTATGTGTGTGTGTGTGTGTGTGTGTGTGTGTGTGTGTGTGTGTGTGTGTGTGTGTGTGTGTGTGTGTGTGTGTGTGTGAACAAAATGCTTCATTGGGGTTATATAGAGGTGAAAGACGTATTCTTTATTGGCTTCCTCTGAATCTATTGTCCGGTCTCTGGTGCTCAGACTTGGTCTTTGTTTGTTTTAGCATGTGGTGGTCTTTATGAGTGGAAAGCTTGTGTGAAAGTGAGTTTGGGAGGTATAGGACGAATGAAGCAGTTCTTGGCCTGAAGAGTGATCTTTCTTTTGATCTTGTGGCTGCCGTCCATTCGTCGGCTGGTTACTCGTGTGAACCTCTGCAATAATCTAGGATCTGTTTGTGTGTGTAGCGCTTTCCCTTGCTGAATTTGATGGCTGATGAAGGTATAGTAGGCTGAAATTTATATATCATCTTTTTTATGAGAATCAGTAATAATGTTTCTGCAGCATCCTTGACCAATTGCTCTGGGTTCTCTAACACAAATGCGCTTTTGTCGTATTTGTTATAACAACATGTCCCTGTGCCACCACGACTGCATTCGTGAGTCGTGCTTCATAGTCTAATATCCTTTACAATGTACATAAACGACTGAGGCCTAACATCTAAGAAAAAGCAAAATTTACAGAAGACACCAAATTAAAAAAAAAAGGTAGTCTGTAAAGCACATATGATTTGAGTATTTAGATTGTTCTAGACAAGTTAGCGCAGTGGTTGGAGACATGGAAGATGAATTTCTACGTAAAGTGCAAAATAGTGCATATTAGTTGCAGCAGTCTCAAACATGAATTAAAATGTTTAAAAATAAAGTAACAGAGACAAACAGAGAAAAGTACAAGGTAATGTTAAGCTGCATGCGAAGCTAATTTAAGTCTGGGTTGCATAGCTGAAAACGTTTAAACATAAAGCACCAGACGCCATGTGGAGAACTGGACTGATAAGTACACACTCCTGCATGAAACAAACAAGACAAGTGTTACTTATCTTTTAACAACACGATGTCCAGCAGCCTCTCCCTGGAAATCCCTTCTGGGTGCCGTTCCAGATTTCACATTGGCTGTTGATTAACAAGTGTTTTGAAATCAATTTGCCCCAAAGGAGCGTATATCTTGCATTTCACTCTCACCTTAAATGCATAGTGATACTTACTTGGGTTTGGGTGAAAAACCCACATGTCATGGGATCTATTGGTAATTCTAGTAAAATCTCACCCCTACCTATTAGCTGCAGCTAATGTAATTAGGTGCGGGTATGGCTGGACTTACCTGGGTATTGTAACTGACCCAATTTTCCCTAGTTTGTTGTAGTAGAAGTATATCCCGGTATCGTTGTCTTGAATAGGCTGCCACAGATGCGTAAAGTCTTCACTTATTGCTAGGGAACCACTTTGATCAGTCTTTATGCGACAGGGTGATAACTTTTACACTTTATCGGGATTATACAGCGGATTACACACTCGTGTTTCTTTTTAACATGTGTTTTCCTAGTGGAGATTGACAATATTTCAGAGTTTACAGCACAAAGTCATTATTTTCTTTATTCTCAGCGCGAAATTTGTGATGTGTTCATGCTCTCATGTCTGAATTCAACATACCTGTCACCCTGCCCAAACGCCTACCAGTCACCCTCTGCACAAAAGAATTGCTAAGTTCAACTTTATATCTCTTCCTTACTACACATTGCAACAGTATTCAATACAAGTGGGCAAGTTTCTTGTTATCTAGCTATAGACTAGAATTCCTAATAGTCCCAAGTTGTAGATAAAGTGGGGTGCTATAGAGAAAAGAGTAATTACTCTCATTTAACCTTGTTGTGTAGCAAGGAGAGAAAGGCATGCCTCGTGACGCTATGGTACATACATATGGTTTCAATAAAGCTGTTTACGAGGAAGGAAGAGTGCACTAGTCCCTTCCAGAAGAGCTAAGTCCCTAATAGGGCTAAGGGGGGCTGAGAGGGCTGAGAGATACCTCCTTTACTAGAGAATTTTCTCCACATGCCATTGACTATTGTGCACTTCTTAGACCGTATCTTAAATATGTCGTTCGGTTTTGGTATCCAGATTGCATAAAAGAGGAAGATATACTGGAGAGGATGTAGAGAACAGCCACCAAGAAAAAAATGCTAATTGATAAGAAACTAAGAGGCTAAAAAGTTCTGCCAGAATTTTACCAGAAATAAGTATACTTTCTGCTAATATATTAAGGACGAAGACAATGCAGTCATTTAAGAATCAGTTGGATAAACACTTTACAACTACGGGAACCAACTAAATACATTGTACCTAAAAGGAAGAGTTGCCAGAATATCCTGGACCATTATAAACCTACCAATCAACATTGCTAGTTCAGTATACATTGTTTGATAAAAAGAAAAATGTGATAATAAGTTAGAGCAACAATCAATTACTAAACTCACGCTAAACCCACATTAACACTTCGTGGATCATTATATATACATTCAGTGGGTTGGACAATCTGAAGCCATCAGATTAATGATTTTTTTTCGCGACTACACTAGAACAGTCACTTTAAAACTAAGTCAATAATAGTAGTGGTGGTAGAAATAGACGGTTGTGGTAGTCATAGCACAAAAGTTTTTGAGTGGAGTAATACGAGTTGTTATAGGTAAAAACAGTACTAATTGAGAGGTAATTGTAACCCAAGTCTTCCATTCACTTCCATTGCTGTGTAAGATTCATGCAATTTTTCCGAAATTATATGATATATTTTTCATCGTTTTCATTCCAGTAATCCTAGACTCATACACATAGATAATACACCATAGTTTTTATTCAAAGAAAAAAATAGACAGTGTTAGTCGGGAAAAAGCCTCTGTAAGGACTACCAAACTCTTCTGTTTTTCTTATTTAGCTCCATATACTTTTCACACCGTTTCTGACTTTTCCGGACCTCTCTCTGATAGGATGCTTCCACCACTATTTTTTTCTATATGCCCAGTGAAGCAGCAAAAGTACGAGACTATAATAAAGTCAGCAAATCAGTCCTATTATCAAATAACCTAACAGTTATTTTTTCATGCTAAGAATGATGGGGTGTGAGTTGTAATTGTTTTGAATTACCAAATCTTAACAACTTGAATGCAAACAAATCACAGAAAGGGATAGGGGGTGGTCTTGAACCCATGACAGGTGAGTCCAATACCTCACAGGACTCTCCTTCTACGAATTCGATCCCCCCCCAATTTCTGTGATTTATGCTTGTTATTGATGTTATGTAGTCAATATATTTGTCCCATTTGTAAACTGTTGGTATCATACCTGTTGCTGTGAACAGTCATCCACAGTTTAATTCCTGTTTTGAGACAGCCATCCTTCCTCAAACGATTGTGCATCAGAGTGTATTTACTGAACGCACTCAGTAAATATACTGCTTTATAATCATTCTACTGTTAAAGATGACACTTTATCTTCCTTAGAGTGGTCAAACAGCATCACCATTCTTATGTTCGACGACTTTCTGTTAGGTACTTCACTGCTTGACTGTGATGAAACTGTTCCCGCCTCCCCAACAGTGTTGTACTTGCTGCTATTTTGACTGTGCAGCAAAACATTTCCATATTGCTAGGTTATGTTACCTTGGGAGAACTGTAATGGTTAATTAACACTCTTCTACTGATTCTCTTGGGTATTCACCCATAATTGTGTCTATAATGCCTGTCATCCTTGATATATATCGGTATTTTGCTCACTACTATTTCAATGGCCTTCTTACAGTCTTAAGAATATTCAGTGTACCCATCCTTCCCTTTCTGGTATTTGTTAGGCTTGTGAAGTAGGATTTGCCTTTTCTTAACACTGATTGCACTCTGTGATAAATTGCAGTAAATTCTCTTTAGGAATTCCACTCATCACTTTCTCACTATGCTTCCCATCATCAAACTTTTTTTTAGATATTGGAATTGAATTAATCATCTTTCAGGTCCTTAGAAGTTCTCTAGTTGTTAGTGTTTCACTGAAGATTTGAGCAAATGACCCGAATGATCTCATGGCATTTCGCTTTGCTTTTGATGTGTCCAGTTCTCTGAGGAGTTACGTTACTTCCTCGAATGTTCTTCCGACATTTCCCTAAAGTTAACATTCGGTTCCATTGAAATGATGCTCTAACTTTTTTTCCAGCTCACATAATTAAAAAAAAAGAATTATTAACGCTCCGGCCGTTTCCCACCAAGGCAGGATGGCCCGAAAAAGAAAAACTTTCATCATTCACTCCGTCACTGTTTTACCAGAGGCGCGCTTACACTATGTGCAGAGGTGGGGAACTGGAGTAAATTACCCCAAATGAGGTAAAAATGAAAATTTATTATTTAAAATTTATTATTTAATAAATGAGGCAAATTACCAGAGTTATTTTTTTCAAATAAATAATTTGTAGTTTCTTAATACAATTAAAAATCTAATTTGTAGCAACCCTTCTTAAGTTGGCAATGATGTAAAACTGGTAAGGACTACAAGTGCAGCAGCCGACAACACTGCAAGTGTCAGCAGTGACTCGGAAGCCGGCACGTCAACCGCAAGTCCCATTGTTGACACACCATCACCTAACATTTGGCCTAGTGTCCTATCTCGCTATCTAAAATTTTCTCTGCTTGGAGTTACAGGGCATCTTACGAAACTCAGAAAGCAGTTCTCTGATTGCTTTCCAGATCTTGATTCACATACTGTGAATTGGGTTGTGAATCCCTTCAAGTGTGAAATTGCTGATGTGCCAGAAGAGCCTGAAGGATTGGAAGAGGCACTTCTTGAACTTCCCTCCAACAATGAAGCATGCATTGAGTCTCAAAACAATACAGACCTATCCATTTTTTGGAGGTTAATAACTGCAAAGGCTTTCAATATTGCACAAAAGGAAGCAATAGAAATACTGCTGCAATTTGCAACTACCTATCTTTGCCAACAAGGATTTTCCACTCTCACTAACTTGAAAACAAAGTCCAGAAATAGACTGAATGCCATATTGCTCTGACATCTAAAAACCCTAATTTTGATGAAATATCAAAAATGAAACAACATTATTGCTTCAAAACCTGAAGTGAAAATGTTTTCAGTGAAATTCTTCAGTTCCTTTATGAGATTTTTATTAAATTTGTCTGTTACTATTTTTTATTTCATGCAGTTTATCTTTCATTTTATTCTTAAGTTAATTTTGTGTTTTATTTGTAAAGTTCCTTTATCACATATAATTAATACTTTTCAGTTTGTATGATCATTCTCCACACAAATGCATTCAATAAACTATTTTGAATCCGAATGCTCCTTGTGATTTTCTGGATTCTGAGGACTTTCAAGTCTAGTAATTTCTCTGTACACAAGTTTGTTTTGGGGTAATACCCAATAATGCTCGACAACCCCTGCCTGACTACAGTTATAAAACTGCAACATAAACAACCTTTTTATCTCTAGGACTCAAGTCCGGCCTCCAAGTGTCCCTGAATCCCTTTATAAATGCTACCTTCCTCACACTCCAACAACAAGTCAATTCCTGAAAACATTTGTCTCCGTTTGCTCCTTTCTAACACGTTCATGCATACTTGCTGGAAGTCCAAGCCCCTTGCACATAAAACCTCCTTTACCCCCTCCCTTCAACCTATCCTAGGCCAACCCCTAACACGTCTTCCCTCCACTACAAATTTATACACTCTCGAAGTCACTCTGTTTCATTCCATCCTCTCTACATATCCAGACCATCTCAACAACTCCTCCTTAGCTCTCTGAATAATAGTTTTGGTAGCCCCGCACTTCCTCCTGCTTTCTAAACTACGGATTCTCTGCATTATATAAACATCACACATAGCCCTCAAACATGACATCTCCAGTGCCTCCAGCCTTCTCCTTGTTGCAACATTCATCACCCATGCTTCACACCCATGTAAGAACGTTGGTATAACTATACTCCCATACATTCCCCTCTTTGTCTCCACAGACTCCTCAGTGCACCACTCACATTTTTCCCCGCATCAATTCTATAATTCACCTCATTTTTCACAGACCCATCTGCTGACACATCCACTCCTAAATATCGGAATACATTGACCTCCTCCATATTACCACTTTCTTGAATCTTATCACTTAACCTTGTATTGCATTTGTTTTCATATGGTTGCTACTGCCACTGTCTCTGTGATGATAATCATAATCTTGTTTTTACTTCCATTCCCTTGTTTAAGTGTTTTTGTTTTTAATGTGCAGAACAGAATGGAGCTGATTAGTGATGCAAATACTCTCTTCAGCTACTCCTATTTGTTGTGAACATGACATTTATTATTTCTGTTGGTTTGGTCTCTGTGATCATGATTTGATCTGATTGTTCATTCTGAGAGGAAGTAAGTGTTGAAAAGTTCATATATTTCCTTATCACTGTCAGTGATCTGACGTGTTTCCATAAGATACCTGCAGTCTCTATTCACCCATCAGTAAAATGGGTACCTGGGTGTTAGTGGACTGGTGTCTGTCGTATCCTTGGACAAAACTGACCTAATTTACCAGAAATGCTCAGCATAACAAGCGGCTTTCTATATAGTAGTATGTCATTGATGTCAGCTAGGATTGTATACCTTGTACATGTACTTGTAGTACATAAAGATATTATTATTATTATTATTATTACTCATGTAGACTGAGGGCAACTGACAGATGACACTGTCGCACAGAACTTTACAAAGTGACACACAGTCACACAGAGTGTTACCTGGAGTTTACCTGGAGAGAGTTCCGGGGGTCAACGCCCCCGCGGCCCGGTCTGTGACCAGGCCTCCTGGTGGATCAGCGCCTGATCAACCAGGCTGTTGCTGCTGGCTGCACGCAAACCAACGTACGAGCCACAGCCCGGCTGATCAGGAACTGACTTTAGGTGCTTGTCCAGTGCCAGCTTGAAGACTGCCAGGGGTCTGTTGGTAATCCCCCTTATGTGTGCTGGGAGGCAGTTGAACAGTCTCGGGCCCCTGACACTTATTGTATGGTCTCTTAACGTGCTAGTGACACCCCTGCTTTTCATTGGGGGGATGATGCATCGTCTGCCAAGTCTTTTGCTTTCGTAGCGAGTGATTTTCGTGTGCAGGTTCGGTACTAGTCCCTCTAGGATTTTCCAGGTGTATATAATCATGTATCTCTCCCTCCTGCGTTCCAGGAAATACAGGTTTAGGAACCTCAAGCGCTCCCAGTAATTGAGGTGTTTTATCTCCGTTATGCGAGCCGTGAAGGTTCTCTGTACATTTTCTAGGTCGGCAATTTCACCTGCCTTGAAAGGTGACACAGTCACAAGGAAAAGCAGATGACGCATAGTCGCCTTGAACAATGAAAAGTGACAGTCACACAAAGAGTACAAAATATGTCAGAACCTAGTGCTAGGTAACTAGTTTGACACTGCCAAGTAGTATCTGTAAGAGCGACTTTACTGCTTCACACATGCAAAGGTGGTTCTATGAACACAACCTTGATTTTGTATGAATCACCGTCAACAGCATGACCATCGAGAGTATGAGAAACAACAACTGAAACTAGAGTGTGTGCGCTAGTACCTACAAAGGGTGTCCCTCTGCAGACAGCCTTCAGCAATCACAAAAGAAAACATCAGTCATTTCAGAGATACTTTCCGACAAGACATAGCCTGTGGAGGAAACCTACTCGAACGAACAACCTTCACAGGAAATGTCCCGGAGCCTCGTCTGTCTGAACGTCTCATGGCACTTGAGGTATCCTCATATTTTCTCATGAGAAACTATAGCTTCGGGTATCCATACAAATACCCAGTGACCGACTGCCTGGCAGCGTTACTGACAAAGGAACAGGTATGCATATTTCTTGAATTCGACCTCCAGCTACATAAACAGTATCTCTGGTAACCTGTAAGTGAGAAAAAGATCCGAGCAGAGACGAGTTGCCTGAGAACCGAGTTTCAATAATTTCTGGTTCTGGTCTAGACTGGTCTAGGCAGATGGGATATCCGCAGAGTTAACAGACCAAGCACCTACGACACTTAGTATTAACGCAGAGTCTTAAGCTGATAGACAGCAACCACCCTGGAAGGTACAACCTTCCTGCCACTTGCGTGTGAAACAGAAACCGCAATTTTTTTGACACAATGTTAGGATTACTAGTATCTTTCTTATAAACACGCAAAATTAGGTACATCTTGCTACTTTTACTTACACTTGGGTCACACTACATATACAAGTATAAGTGTACACACCCACCTAAATTTTCTATTTTTCTTAATAGTTCTTATTCTTATCTCTTTCTTTTCATATCAATGGGGAAGTGGAAAAGAATATTTCCTCCGTAAGCCTTGCGTATCGTAAGAGGTGACTAAAATGCTGGTAGCAATGGGCTAGTGACCCCTTCTGTATAAATTACTATAAATAAGAAAAACTTTATGAGGTGGGATATTTGAATGAAAAGAAGTTGGATGTCCTGGCTCTAAGAGAAACAAAGGGGAAAGGGGAATTTCAGTGGGAAGAAATGAGATTAGATCAGTAGTATCTGAGAAATTTAGAGTTAAAGAAGGTGTAGCAGTAATGTTGAAGGATCAGTTATGGTAGGAGAAGAGGGAATATAAATGTATAAATTCAAGGAATATATGGATTATAAGGGTTAGATGTGAAAATTGGGTTATAATAAGTGCTGATGCACCTGGAGAAGAAATGAGTGTGGAGGAGAGAGTGAGATGTCTGGAGATGTTACTTGAGTGTCTAGGGAGTTTTGAACCAAGTGAAAGAGAGTAATTGTGGTAGCAACTTAAACGTAAAAGTAGGAGAAATGGTTATAGAGGGTATGACAGGAAAGTTTTGGGTGCCAGGTGTAAATTATAATAGTGGGTCTTCGATTGAACTTCGTATAGAAAGAAGTTTATTAATATGTAAAACATATTTTAAGAAAAAGAGAATAAAAAATTATACGAGATATGATGTAGTGGTTTGTTGGACTATATATTGGTGGATAAAAGGTTAATGTGGGGGACTTCAGAAGGATGTTTAAAAAGAGGCGAAGACATTTCAATCATTTTAGCTGCATTAAAACTGGGAGAAAAAGGCAGATGGAGGTACAAGGAGAACGGATCAAAAGGGAGGAGAGGTGAAGGGTTTATAAACTGAAGGAGGAGGCAGTTAAGGTATGAATAAACAACTACGGGACCGGAGGCTAATGACAGAAAGGGCATGAGGCAATTTACGGGGTAAAATTTAAAAATCAGCACAATTGTTCAGCAAAGTTTGGGGATGGAGAAGTGTGGGGGCAAAGGGGGAAGAGAAGCGATGGGGGAATGAGGTTTTTTTAAATAAGAGAAAAAGTTGTATTAGAGATGATATGAGGAGGATAAGGGAGAGAAAAAAAATTAAATAGGGATAAAAGGAAATTAAAAGGGAGATAAAACGAAGAAGGGGGTGGGGTGCTATCAAAAATTTTGATGAAAAAAAGAAAAAGATTTGAAGTAATAAATAAACTAGAAACCGGGGAACGAATGTTATAGAAAAAATAGAAAAGGAATTACAGATAGAGTTGCAGTAGGGGAAGATGGAGGGGAATATTTTGGGAAATTTAAATTTAATGAAGATACAGAAGCGTGATTTCATGCTTTCCAAGGAGGATACATCCGGAGGAGTGAAATGACTCAGTTATGACGGGGGGGGAGTGCATGACCCAGTGGGTAGAATAAAAAGGATAAAGCACTGGTTGAGGCATCAATCAAAATTTTAAAAAACATGGAATATGTTTCGGAATGGAGGTGCTTTATTTTAATAGATGTATGAAAGGGGGGAGGGTACCTAGAAACTGGCATAGCTTCCATTGATTCATTTTCCCTTACTTTTCCCCTAAAATTTATTTTCCTTTTTCTCTTTGGTATTACGACGATTCGTGCTTTTTTATCTCGTTTCCCAAATGTCCCAAACCTCACTCCCACAACTTAACGCTCACTGCTATAGAATCTTCCATTTTCATACTTATATATGGCAATGAACCTGATGGTTCGACATCTCCCGATGGTGTTAGGTAGGGAAAACCCCTTGTTACCTTTTCCAAGATCATTTACTAGAATGGGCTAGTTTTTTTCACGCATTTTATATGCAAATCTCACGCTGTCTACCACGGGGTTTCATGTCTGCTTCACCCTTTCAAACTGTTTCGAATTTCCCAAAGTGCATTGCGTCTATCTAAAAATTTGACTCCTCTCTCGCATGGGCCCTTCGTATACATTTTGGTTATATGGGCAAAGGAAATCTGTTTCCGGGGTCCTGGACATTTCTGTTCGGGGCAATGAAAGCAGACTAAATACCGGTAATTATTCGTACTTCCCGTTTTCCCCCAAAGGTATTCTTTTCTCGGACTTTTTTTCGGGGGTTTCCCAACAACTCTGCAACCGTTTGTAATAACTTTGGGTAACAGATTTTCACACAAATGTTTTTATAAACCAAGTTTAAAATTCTGCCCATCTTCGTTCCATCATTGTTATTTTAAAAAAGACTAGGCTCTCCCGCTTTGAATGGGCCCACGAAACTCAAAAACGGACACCACTTGAAAAAAAAACCCCACACCACCCTGCTGGATAGTCAGTCGCACTGTCAGCCACTATATCTTAATAAATTGCTCTGTTACAGGGGGCTCGCTGGAGGGTTTTTTCCGACAACTCCTTGAAAGTTTCACCTTCGAAGCAGATTATCTCTAAATTTTTTAACAAAACAACAAAAACTTTGTTTTAAATTTTGACTTTTGCATTCTCCTCATCCTCCCAAAACTCCATCGCACCCTCCCTACCAGAAAAATTTCTCCAGATATCCTTCCAAAATCCTGCCCCCCCCATCCTTCGCAAATTTATCTTTTAAAAGCATTTTCCCTTCTGCTGTACAACCCTTTTTGGGATTAACTCTTCATGTAATAAAATAATAAAATAATAATAAAATAAAAATAAAAATAAAATAAAACACAATAATAAAATAATAAAATATTAAAATAATATTTTACCCGAGTTGCAAGGCTATGACAATTTTTGGGGAATTGCAAATAAACCGAAGTTCAAAAACTACCCCTTTAATTTCCAGGACTTTAAATTTGGGTATCCTCCCTACACGATCTCTGGGGCAATACACCCTCACGATATTACATTCCTTTTTAATAGTGTCATCCCCTTGGGGTTTGGATCGAGAGGCATCGGGAAAATAGAGGCGAGGGTGACTTAAGGATCCTTCAGAAGGAAAGGAATCCCTTAATATACCCAGTTAGAATAAAGCAAGAAGTGTAGAAGTGAGCACTCCTTTTCCACCTGTGAACCATTGGTACCCCAAGCTCCTTCCCAGGTGAAGGGTTTTATTTGGCACAAGTAATCTCGAGAGTAATAGTGGCTTTAAAAGAGGGATACCTTAACCCGAATGCAAATTCAGAAGCTCTGAAATTTTCACTCGAAAAGAATCTCTAACTTTTTGCCGTTTTTTGATGTACAGTCAGAATGTCTGACTCACCGCACACGTGTAAAAACAGGCAGATTTTTGCTTTTTGGCAGTGATTTTTTTTTACTTGGGTTTTTCCGCCTTAGGGAATCCCTCAAGAACCTTATTTGGAGCATTAACCTTGCGTAGATACGGGAGCTTCATAACTTTCTGCAGTGTTATGCAAGTTGTGCTCTCTTATGATATGAAAATTTAAGGGAAAGCTCCAGAAAATTGATGAGTACAAGAAATTTCTTAGAACATAATTTTTTGGGCGCTTCCCGCCCATCCACTCAAAAATGGAAAATCTTAAAAAGTAGTTTGAAATGAATGAAATTCTGATCTAGTTTTATTACAAAACTGAATCCCTTCCTTTCAGTTTCGTATTTTTTGAAAGCTTCAAGAATTCCCTTCTTCAGTAAATATCAGAAGAACTGATCTTTAAACATTACCCGAGAAAAAAAATGTCTAACCTTGATGGAAAAATTTGACACCTGCACAGGTGTCAATCATCCGTCGGTTCCAGGGCCAATTTTTCTACATGCTTTAAAGGGTTTTTAATTTTGTTCGGGTAGAAAAGTCCGGGTTTCCCTTTTTTTCCAAAACTGGGTTTTTTTTAAAAAGATTCCAAATTTATTCAGTCCAAGTTTTCTTTTTTTTTTTTAATTAAAACTCACTGTTGATTTGGTCCCGTAACTTCTTTTTCTCTAAAGCAAGTTTTTCTTTTAAACATCTTTTTTTCTCTCTTTCATCACATAATCTAACTTATTTTCGCTTTGGCTCTCGCATCTCCTTCCAAGTTTTCTAGCATTTTTTTCTTCGTCTCTATTTTTTCTTTCAATTCCGTTTCTTCCCTTGCTAGTCTTTCTTTTTCCCTTTGCTCGTCTCTAGATAGTTTTTCTTTCTCTCTTTCTTTCTCTCTCTCTCTCTCTCTCTCTCTCTCTCTCTCTCTCTCTCTCTCTCTCTCTTTGTTTTTTTAACTAGTCTTTCTCTCTCTTGTTGCTCTTCTCTAGCTAGTATGTCTTTCTTTCTTTCTTTCTATCCATCTCTCTTTATTCTTCTCAAACAAGTCTTTCATTCTGCTTTTCCTCTTCTCTAGTTTGCTTCACGTTCTCTAGTATCCTTTTATTCTCATGTTAAGTAAATTTAATCTAAGCAGAGATGAAAAATTCCAATGCATTTCCATTATTATTGATCTTAATGCCTGCCTTTAACAAAGCCTATTCTCACATATAATGACAATTAAACTTACCCACGCACAAAATACAGATATATATTGCAATAAATAATGAAGTTACTAGGCGATCCACTATCTCTGCAGATATCTAGTGACCTACGTCACCTCAAATTGAAAACAGAGACTTATACACTAATGAGGAGCGCATGTCAACACGGTGCTGTATAGCAAAATATAGAACAACAGTGCAGATCTGAATGAAACTTTAATGAGACGGTGAACCAGTTGCTGAGGTGTGTGAAATACAAGGTGATGAGTGGGCAGAATAGAACTGCTCGCGGAACGACAGAGTCACACATTCGTGGTGTTGATTTCCACAAACACAGCATTTGTAGTTTAGGATAAAATTCACAAGACGTTTTGCCAAGGCCTATAGCAGCTCATTCAGTCCCTGGAAGTTTCACTGGCATGCTCAAAACACTCTACCTGGGAAAGTAAAACACATTCAGTGAGTTACTAGTAAGGGACTTAAGATTGAACTGAAATAACATGTAACTGAAGAGCAAGCGGAAAAGTTGACTCTGGAAACATAGCATCTTTTCAAAAAAATGAAAATGCAAGCAGAGCACAATTTCTGCAAATGAATAAAGCCATTTGAGTAACTCACTTCTTAACAAGAGAGTAAAAGAAATAAAAAGTACACAGAAAATTGCAAAAACTACTCGAAAGGAAAACTTACTTCATCTATGCACAAGTTGGGAAGTGAGTAAATCCCAAAGCAAAATCCTAAAACAAGGAGTAAAGAGTAACCTTGTCTGTAAAATCAATAATACTTCAGAAAACATTCACTGAAGCAGGATGAAAAAATCAAGAATGTCACGACTCTACAAGGTAGGTAATCCTATGCAGGCATAGTCGAAAATAAAATATTCAAAGCAAGTAAAATGAGTGTCACCTGACAGCAAGACCATGTCCAGAATCAATATACAATTGGCAGCTGCACAAAGCAAAACAGAAGCGTAGTTTACTCTTCCTGCACACAATGTACACAGTACGTACAGACAGAACACAAAGTTTCTAAAGAGAATGAATGAGAGGGGGAATAAACTGTCACCTAAAAAAAATAAAAGGTAACAACTAAACATAGGAAAACAAAAATACTTAACTCACAAGCTGGTGACAGCTGCGGTGAACATCCCAGAGGACATTAATATAAAAGGTTGCAACAAACAAAAGTAGCAAGTATTTGTCACAAAGGATTGTCGACAAACTCTGCAAAACAATATATATGCGAAGTTAAACACAAGCAAAAATAGAAGTATATATATATATATATATATATATATATATATTATATATATATATATATATATATATATATATATATATATATATACTTCTATTCTATGTAAACATTTATTAATAAACAGAAAAAACAAACATGAATACAATGGCACAATGTATCAAAGATCATGAATTCCCTCCAGCTCCTCCGAGGCTGGACACGAGCCAAGTATGCAGCAAGCATTTCCCCTCTGGATGGCTACGCTGAGGCGCTGGAACGTGAAAGTGGCTGCCCTTGGGTCCCTGGCGGTGTCGATGAGTCTGGAACCCAATTCTTTAAGGAAACGTGTGGCATTTTTCCCCATGATCCTAAGGTCTCTGATCCCACTGGGACGAATTGATACTGTTGGCTTATGTCCCTGTACTTGCTGATCTTGTACTCCTCCCTGTGGTCAGCAGCTCCTCCCTGTCGCCCCACACTGTGATGGATATAGGTGTCAGCCAGTGCGGACACACAGGTGTAGTCCCATGCTAAGAGCTTGCCATTCTTCCAAGGATAGATGGTGATCCCGTTGGGGCGGTTTGCTGGGTTGTGGGTATTGTTGGCTGCTAGTGATCGGGGCTCCCTCTCGGCTGGGCATCCAGCTGTAGCAAGGGCTCTCTTAATGATGTCGTTGACCTCATTGTGTCTTGCATGCCAGCCCTTGGTTTTGGAACAGTTAAGACCATGTACACTGTATTGGTCTGTTTGCGCTTCGCCGCAAATACACGTATATTCTGTGTGAATTGGGGCAGCAAGGCGCAGAGCCACTGCAATACGGAGGGTCTTAGGGTCGAGTCGCGTTCCCATTGCCGATATGGGAACTGTTTGGAGGAAGTCCCCAGAGTGAGGTGCGCTCACAGCCTGGAGACGGGCAATCTCCCTATCTGATGTTGCAGCCCCGAGCATGTTGGCAAGCACCTTTTCAGCGATTGGGCCATTCCAGCTTGACTGTTTATGAGCCAGTGCTGCACTAGGGTTTGGTGCTGGAGCAGCAAGAGTCTCCCATTCAGTGATGGCACTGGCATAGCTAGGGTCTTCTATTCCTGCTGAGTCGCTGAGGGTATCAAGAAGAATTTGTCTTATCAACTCGTTTGATGCTATGGAAGAGGATAGGAAAGCTGGTTGAGCAATCTGGAAGGATCTGCGTACTCCCAGCCCTCCAAGCCTGACCGGAAGTGAGGCTTGCAACCACTGTCCATCTTCAAGGGAAAGATTCAATACACTCTCTAGCATGGTCTTAAGGAGAGAGTCATATTCCTTGAGTTTTGGACTGCTGAAGGCTGGGGAGCATCTCAGAAAGTAGGTAAGTCTTGGGATTGACAGGCACCTGGTGAGTAGGAAGAAGGCATCGTGTGTGTCAATGTCTTTCATCCTGCTTTCCATCGTCCGTAGGTCTGAGACTTTTTTTTTTCTAGGATCAGATTAATGGCACTGGACCCAAGAGGAGCACCAAGGAGAGTGCTATTGGCTGGATCAATGGCTCGTGCTCCTGGTAAAACGGCACTAATATTCTGGATCATCTGTTGATTGGTAGGAACTATTTCACATTTGGTGGGGTTTAAAGAAAGGTCCAGGCTTTCTCCCATGTCTTTAATTTTACTGATGTCCTATAGGAGAGATTCTGTTGTGCCCGCTAGGGTACCATCGTCCAGGAACCTGATACTGAGCTCGCTGGAGAGTGCTTCTGTGACTTCCTTGATGACCAAACAATTTAGAAAGGGGGCGAGAGGGTCTCGCTGTTGCACGCCCTCACGTGAGTCAATTTCATGGACTACAAACAATAGTTTGGAATAACAAAAAAAGGCACAATACCGTGACTGGAACGATACACAGATAACCCGCACATAAAAGAGAGAAGCTTACGACGACGTTTCGGTCCGACTTGGACCATTGACAAAGTCACACTAACCATGTGCGGCGTCTGGTTGTCTTTGTTGTGAACGTTTCGCCATCCAGTGGCTGGCTGGATGGCGAAACGTCTACGATAGGGATGCCCGGGTGTTGCGCATGTGTCTTAATTTCATCTTGTCGGTATTATATACCATTCTTGTACTACGACTACTACTACTACTATACTACTATTACCTCCACCTCTTCCTGCCTATATATAGCCGTCCTGCTCCACTTCTGGTTCGTGCGACTTTGTCAGTGGTCCAAGTCGGACCGAAACGTCGTCGTAAGCTTCTCTCTTTTATGTGCGGGTTATTTGTGTAATAGTTTGGAAGTCACACTATAACACGATTCTATGAAGGGATAAAGGGAAGGGAAGTTTCTATAATCTGCTTGGAGAGCAGCATCCCTTCTGACTGAGTTGAAAGAGTTGGCAAAGTCCAATTTGACCAAGGCTTTTTCATCGGACATGTTTTTGATATATACTCGTGCTGCGTGGGCAGCTGCTTCACAGCCCTGTTGAACGCCGAAACCGAGCTGAGTTGGTTTCAGCATTGCAGCAGCCTCTTGACTCACCCTTCTTACTGCAGCCTTGGCGACTAGGCGCCGAAGGGTGTTACCCACTGCAATAAGCCTGATTCCGCCATCCTTTTTCCGGAGGGCACACAATGAGGCACCAAAGAAAAGGGGTCTGATGGCCTCTGGGACACTGCCAGCCAGGCACAGTTTGGAAAATTTGGTGAGTTCAGAAAGCAGCCTCTCTGAAACCTCACCAAGTGTTGGATTGAGTATTTGCTTTAAGTGTTGAGGCCTTAAACCGGTGAAACCTCCTGCTGAGCCCTGTGGAAATGACATAGCAGCTTTATACACATCAGCATCCTGTAAGGTTAGATGTTCTTTGCCTGCTGCAATGTCAGGGAGGTCAGTGTTTGTACTGGGAGCCATGGGTGGATGTTTGTCCTTCAGAGCTTGCGCCGTGCTGACGTCCTTGGGAGCGATGGTATCCTCACTGGTCCTAAGCCTCAGAGCTCCAATAGTGTTACTCGCTTCTATTTTTTTGCTAATTTGGGCTCTGATTTTTGAGGCGTCCGGTGTCTTTTTGTTGGCATTTGCCCGGCGGGTGTTTGTCGCCATAGGGGAGAGACGGACGAGGTTGTCATCCCTTGGGAATGCATTTATTGCCCTAATAACATGTGTTGCTAGTGACTTGTCCCTCCTTGGTGGGACAGCCAAACAGGCATTGCCAAAAAGCAGCAAGTTGTGCCAGGATCTGTTGTTTGAAGGAGCATCGTTGACTTTCTTCAGAAGGTCAGTGAATTTGCTAGCAGCTTGAGGGCGAGCTGCTTTGGGGATGTGTGTCAGAGTCCTAGTGGATGTTAATTTAATTGCAGATTTCAGGTCCTCTGTAGAGGTGAAGTCACGGTAGCTGTCAGCCCTGTCTGCTGGGGGAGGCTGTTGGTTGTTCTCATTTGGAGCTCTCCTGGAGCCTAGACATCCATTGTGTGCACGGATGTTGCCAGTTGTGGGATTGAGTGCACATTCCCTGTGGCACACCCGGCAGATGCCTCGTGCACGACACTATTTATATTTATATATACACTTCTATATATATATATATATATATATATATATATATTATATTTATATATTATATATATTATATATTATATATATATATGTCGTGCCGAATATGTAAAACTGGTCAATTAGCAAAAACTTATTTAAAATTAAGTCCATTCTAAAATTTTCTCTTATACGTTGAAAGATATATTTTTTTCATTAATGTTGATGTAAAAATTTATAATTTTGCACCAAAAGGAACTTAGAAAACTTACCTAACCTTATTATAACAAGCACAATTTATTTTAGCCTAACCCAACTAAATATATTTTAGATTTGTTTAGAACAATTTAATACTAAACAAACACAGTTAAATATATTTTTTTCGTTAGGTTCAGAATGATTATGGCGAAATTATTGCATACACAAATTTTCACTTGTCCTATATGGCAAGATGAGCGTTGCTATTTAAGCCAAGATCGCAAGTTCTGCCTATTCGGCACGACATATATACAATATATATATATATATATATATATATATATATATATATATATATATATTATATATATATATTATATTATATATATATGCAATAAGATCACCACTTTATTACACTTTCTAACTTAATCACTTTAGTGCCTTCGAATATACTCTCGTGAGTTTCATTAGAATATTAGTGTTTTTGATAACGTTGGAAATATGCTTTCGTTATTGAAAATACAGTCTAGCGAAATTTTGGTGAAAAACTCATTGAACGTTTCCTAACACACTTGCTTCAACATAAAGTTTTTTATAATTACTTAACTGGGTTTATCACATTTTGTGACTGGTAAAAAAAAAACATTTTGTGATACATAATGATGTAAAATCCTGTTAAACTTCCCTAGGAGACAAAAATTTGAGTCAACAGACAATGATAAGCTCAGTGTGTCTTTCTATTTTCAACTTACATTGGCACGCAGTGATTTAACAAGAATGTTATACATAATATCTTAAATAAAAAGATATGTCTTGTTAAGACATTGGTGACACTATAATATTTTTACCGAACTTAGTGTTTCACGTAATAAGGGTAACCTTATGTGGTAGCCAGAAATTTTTTTTTGCTTTTTTTCTTCCTTCATCTATCCATTTTCCTACAGCTTATAACAAGAGAAGACCTCATTTGATTGCTTCCAATTGTCAGTGCTGGTGTACAGTAATTAGGGCAAGAAATTAGGAACAATTGATACGTGTAGGAGCCCTATTACCATAAATGTCGAACCCAGTCTGAGTAGCTTGGAATGGCTCCAATAACTTCTAAAATTCATATTTATAAATATTTAAAAGTGCCTCCTTATTGAAATTGAAACACTTGGGCTCACACGTAAAATAGAGTGAAATTTTGATTGTCGTTTCATCACGTTAATTATATTTGAATCTTCCTCTTCTGAATTACTCCAGTACTTAATGCCTGATGCATCTTGTGGCTACGAGAGTATCTATAAAGTTTAGTGAATGCTTCTTCCGATCAGCTTCAAATTTCAGCCAAGATATAATTTGTTGTTCTAGTAAGCAAACATCACATTACTTTTAGGTTCCACATGTTCCTATTTGCTCGTTTTATTAATAATTAAAGAATACATTAATACATCGGTTTTAAAATATTAACGCTGATGCAATCCATAAGAAAGATGACACCCTGTAGTAAGGGTTCTTAACAGGGGGTATCCATACTCCTTAAGGTTATGTGAACCAAATAATCGGGGTATTGGAGTCAATCTCCGAACAATTTGTCGTTTTTCTAGAAATATATATAAAATCCTTATGATTTTCTTCAAGGTGATCTGTTCCTAGCTCTCCATATGTTATGCCAAACCAAGTTATTAACATCTATCGAAGTCATACAGTTAGCTAATAAGACTGATGCTGATTATGATTTCGACAGTGTGATGAAGGTGGTATATGAGGGACATATTAAGTAGTTCACCGGGAGTCAGTAATAGCAAAAAGGTTAAAAAAAACCTGCCCTATAGGTTTAGACTGTTTTGGATCAAATTACAAATTATTAAAAGGTTTGAAACGTTTGAGTCTCAGCAGTTACTGGAGATTGTCTTTCACACTAGACTCAAACATTCACTATTAACGGGATTTATTAAAAGAAAGCTTTCACATCCAGTTATGTACATTTTCATTTGCTATTCTCGTTAAATTGGTATTTTTTTTACTGGAAACATATTGTACTGAATTTAGGCTTTGTACATGCCAATTTACCAGTTTTATAGAATCGTTTTATCAAATCGGACTGTCTTAAACAAAATAAAATCAAGTTTTTCTTATAGAACTGTAGTTATTTTTATTTTTTTATGAATATCTTAGGTATTAAATCTAATTACAACGAATCGTTATGGGTGTTATATAACGAGATTTTATAAATATTTAATGAATATCTCAGTCCCTTTCGTCGAGGGTTATTTTCATTCTCAAGGACTAGGATTTTTACACTTGTCCACATTGAACTTTATTGGCCACTTTTCAGACCAAGATATTAATTTATCCAAATCCTCTTGGGGTACATTGGTATCCTCCTCAGAATCAACCATTCGGCCTATTTTTGTATCATCAGCAAATTTGCTCATGTCACTAGTAATTCCTTCGTCAAGGTCATTAATGTAAATTATGAACAAGAATGGGCATAAAACTAATCCTTGTGGAACACCACTAGTGAACAGTCCCCATTCAGATTTGACCCCATTAATGGAAACTCTCTGCTTTCACTTTGTAAGCCATACCTCGATTCTTTATCACTGTCTACTGCCTCAAATACTTTAAAGAAAAACGTCAGTAAATTTGTCAGGCAGGAACGACCTCTCGTGAGCCCATACTGAGATTCATTAATCAAATTATGCTCGTCTAGGTGACTTATAATAACATCAACTAGAATTGATTCTAATAACTTGTGTCTGAAGGAGGGGTGTTAATATTGCGGTTTTATAACTATAGTGAAAGCACGACTCTGCCTTGGTGGGAAACAGCCGATGTGTTAGTAAACAAAAAAAATAAAAACTGTAGACATCAGGCTTATTGGACGGTAATTTGATGGAATGGACTTATCCCCTGATTTAATTATAGAAATTACATTAGCTATCTTCCGCATCTCTGGCACAGCACCAGTTCTGATGGACTCATTAAACAAGCTCGGTAATAGCTGACTAAGTTCCAGCTTGCATTCCGTATGTACCCTGGAAAATAATTCATCGGGGCTCGGGGACTTAATCTGTTTCATTTTATCTACCTCTATGATAACCATTTCCCTCGTGACAATAATATTATGTACCTCATTTGTTTTCTTCAGGAGCTGAATAATTGTTAATTACTGGGATACCATTTATGTTTTAATGTGCAGACAGACAAAAAATAATCATTAAATAGAGAACACATTTCCTGTTCTATACCAGTCAGCTGTTCATCCCAAATTCTCAGCTGTCCCACTTTTTTCCTGAGTATTGTCCTTTACACTTGAAAGAACTCTTTTGGATTAGTCTTTGATTCATTAGCAACTTTAAATTCATAATCGTGTTAAGCCTTTTTAATTCCCTGTTAACCTCTTTTCTTTTGATACACCTATACATTCCTCTTTTCTCTCCTAATAAGTGTTTTAGTCTATTATTAATATATCTGGGATCATTCATATTTGACCTATTTTATCTCTGGGGAATATATATATATATATATATATATATATATATATATATATATATATATATATATATATATATATATATATATATATATATATATAACATATATACACGGAGGACCACCACTATCCTCAGAGAAAAGAATAAACTTGCTTCAGGAAAAACTCAAGGTTCTTCCAGAAGCTGTTTGAGAAATTTCTCCTACCACCCCCTGTATTTAATATATATTTTATTTAAAGGCAAAATACATTGACAAAACATTCACAAAAATACAATAGAAAGTAAAACAACCTAGATAACAACTCAGAGCTACATCTCGAATGCTTCGTCCAGCTCCCCAGCGGTGGGCCGTGTGCCCAGAATGCTGCAGGCATTTCCTCTCTGGATCGCAACACTGAGTCTCAGAAAGAGGAAACTGGTCGCCTTGTGGTCCTTGGTTTATATGATTAGCTTTTCACCCAGCTCTTTGAGGAACTTTAGATCACACATGTCCCATGCTCCAATGGGCTCCGACCCTATTGGGATGAAGTTATAGCAATGGGATGAGATGAAAAGCTGTAAGCCTTCTCCCTGAAAGCTGGCTGCCTTAGATCAAAGTCTAGCGCAAGCTGGATTCCAAGGTATAGCCCAGTGTGATGAGTTTGGTATAGCACTGCGTACCTTTTTCCAAGGTTCGTAGGTTCGAGTCTCCTTCAGCCAGAGATCAGTGTTTGTGTATATTTCGCCTGCTCTTGCGAATTCCTTGCATTGTTAAAATCTCTAGTAAGGCTGATGCATGCAGGGGATGAGATGAAAAGTTGTAAGCCTTCTCCCTGAAAGCTGGCTGCCTTGGATCAAAGTCTAGCGGAAGCTGAACTCCAAGGTATGGTCCAGTGTGGTGAGTTTGGTATAACACTGCGTACCTTGTTCCAAGATTCGTAGGTTCGAGTCTCCTTCAGCCAGAGATCAGTGTTTGTGTATATTTCGCCTGCTCTTGCGAATTCCTTGTATAATATATATATTTATATATATATATATATATATATATATATATATATATATATATATATATATATATATATATATATATATATATACTCTGAGCACATTGTACATTATTCGTTATAGTAATTGTGACCATTGTCAATATTATCATTAGCTAGATTACCCCAGTCGAGATAAGACAGGTGTTCCCTAAGTCAATTATAATCGGCAGAACGATAATCGGGGACTTTTACCGTATTATTCTTATATTCTTACTCCAAGGTAATATCGATCACTTGCTCCAAGCTCTTCAGTGATCTCCAAATTATTTACGAGGGTTTCTTTATTTGACAAGTCTGAGGTCAATCAAGATATTACCTCTGGCAGACTCTGTTACACACTCTTTTCGAGAACAGTCCTGAATTACTTCCAGAAAGTCACTGGACTCCAAATTACCAGTCAGAGAAGTCCAGTCAATTTGACTAAAGTTAAAAATCCCCAACTATTAGTACGCTATCGTGTCTAGAAGCCCTAACAGTTTCGTCACAAAGAAGTCTCCCTCTATCGTTTTCTTAGCCTGGAGGTCGGTATATTACACCTAAAATTAGTTTTTCTTGACTTTCTAGAAATTCTCCCCAAACAGATTCTGTTACTAATCCATCTAATTTTATACCTGTTTTTATGCAACAATTTATATTTTCTTGTACATATAATGCAACTCCACCTCTTTTCCCGTTATATGTATCTACATGGAACAAATTAAACCCTCGAATATGCCACTCGGCAATCATATCCCGATTATTTAAATTATACAATGTTTCATTTATTGCAATGACATCAAACGTCCCAGCACATGTTACCAAACATAATATATTAATTTTATTTCTGGCGGTTCGACATTTAGAATAAAATATATTAATATGGTTTTTCTTCTGCACCTTTTTCCTATTCAGCTTTGCTTTTACACAATTTCTTTTATTATCATTACCCTTTGTTACTCGATGACTGTTATTCTTAAGATTTACGATATCAACGCCTAAATTAATATTTCCATGCTCATTATTTTCCATTCCTATATCCAGCCTCTAAATAATCCTAGTCTAATGCCCTAACAACACCCTCAACTGAACTAGTGAGACAACCCACACCTACCCTGGATAAGTGAACCCCGTCCTTGACATACATGTCATTTCTGCAGTAGAAGTGGTCATAGTTGTCAAAGAATGGTACTGCATTATCCTTTACAATGTTTGTCTAGCCAACAATTTATACCAGTTATTATGGACAGTCATTCATTTCTAACACCCCATCTGGGCAAAATGTTACATATAACAGGGCTCCCTCCCTTCTTCCTAATTATGTCTATTACTTTCCAATATCTTCTAACTAAATCCTCACTTCTATGCTTGCCTGCATCATTGCCTCCAGCACTGAGGCAGATAATAGGACTGATCCCATCACCATACATGGTGTCAAGCCGGCTAACAATATCCTCTATCTCTGCCCCAGGAAAGCAAGCCTTCTGTCTCCTACTCCTATCCTTCAAGCAGAAGGCCCTATCCATGTACTTAATCTACTGTCCCCAACAAGCACAAAGTTCTTACTTTCCTTTCATGTTCTTCGTCGTGACGTTCCCAGTAGTCGACTCACATTCGTTGGGTAGAGCAGAGAATGGGTTTGAAGTCATTTCTACCTCTTCATCCATCCTCTTGATATTTAGATTCGTTCCATGCTGTCTGGTCAATGTCCAGGTCGAGAACTCTGTTCGAATACCAGTACTTACCTATGTTCTTTCTAAATCTAAATTTTTATAACTTAAATCCGTTATTTTTGGTTCGAAATACTCAGTATTGTACTATTATCGCATTTGTTTATGCTCATCATCCATGAATACATTTCAGTGATATCTCTGCTCATTCTACATCTCTCAAGAGAGTGAAGATTCAAGGCTCTAAGTCTACTTTCATTTGAATCATCTTTGTCATCCTTCTCTGTATATTTTACAATGAATTTATATTCATTTTGAAGCAGCATAATCTAAGTGGCCTTACTAGTGTTGTATAGATCTCTACAATAACTCTTTAATTCCTGATATTAATACTTATTAATATAAATCCATGCACACTTAGGCACTGTTGACTTGGCTTTAGATTTCAGCTTACCATAACTCCCAAGACTTTTCCACATTCAGTGTGATAAAGCTCTATATCACCTAGTTTATAACTTCGGGGGTTATTTTCATTCCCAAGGACTAGAATTTTACAATAGTCCACATTGAGCTGCAACTTCCACTTATCAAACCAAGACATTAATATGATTCACGAAATCGTAATGACACGATTCCTGGGGTTCAGTGGTATCCTCTTCGGAATCCATCATTTGGCCCATGTTTATATCATCAGCAAATTTACTCATATCACTTGCAATTCCTTCATTAAGGTCAATAATGTAAATTGTGAACAACATTGAGCCTAAAACTGATCCATATGGAACTCCACTAGTAACCGGTCCCCATTATGATTTGACCCCAATTAATGAAAACTGTCTCTGCTATCTATTGGTAAACCATGCCTCGATCCACGTTAGAACTTTACCTCCTACACCATGAGCTGCCACTTTTCTTAAGAGTCATATTCTTCATCGTTGTCTACTGCCTCAAATGCTTTATTGAAGAACGTCAGTAAATTTGTCAGCCAGTAGCGACCTCTCGTGAATATATACCGAGACTCATTAATTAAATTATGCTCATCAGTGTACCTTCTAATGTTATTAGCTATAACTGATTCTAATAATTTGCCTACTGTAGACGTCAGGTTTATTGGACGGTAATTGGATGGAATGGACTTATCCCCTGATAGAAATTTTTGTAATTACATTAACCATCTTCCATATCTCTGGCACAACACCAATCTGGATGGATGCATTAAACAAGCTCGTTAGCTGCTGACTAAGTTCAAATTTGCATTCCATAATTACCCTTGAAAATAATTTTTTGTGACCATGGGAGTTATTTAGTGTCAGTTTACCTACCTGTTTCATATCCATTTTCCTCGTGACAGTAATATCACTTATTTTGTTTTCCTCAGGAACTGAATAATTGTTAATTGTTAGAATATCATTTATGTCTCTTGAGTAAAGATTGACAAGAAATAATGATTAAATTGAGAACACAGTTATCAGTCCGCTGCCCATCCCCATTTTTCACCGGTCCCACTTTTTTCCTGAGTTTTGTCCTATACACTTAAAAGAATCCTTTTGGATTAATCTTTGATTCATTAACAATCATAATTTCATAGTCACGTTTAGCCTTTATTATTTCTCTTTTAAAATGAACGTATTGGTCAATATACTTAACCTCTCCTCTTTTGATGCTGCTCTTAACTCCTCTTTTCTCTTCTAGTAGGTGTTTTAGTCTATTATTAATCCATCTGGGATCATTCTTATTTGACCTAATTTCTCTCTGTGGAATATATATCCTCTGAGCACGTTGTACATTATTAAAAAAAAATTCATAAGTGCAGATACCTTCATTATCGTATGATCATCGTCAATAAATTCGTTAGCTAGATGACCCAGTGTATCATAATCGGCAGAACGAAAATCAGGGACTATTATCGTATTATCCTTGTTCACGTATTCCCATATCCTGTCTAAATCTAAACTTAACCAATCTGAATCCATTATTTTGAATTGTTTCTTTGAGGAATAGGCTCATGACCTATTTATATCTCCCTTGTTTATGCCCATCTTCTGCTTATACATTCAACCATGTCTTCTCTCATTCTTCGTCTTACAAGAGAATATAGTTAGGGGGAATCTCTCGTAGTTTGGAAGATTTCTTTTGCAATGTATTAATTTTGTCATTCTTCTCTGAATGTTTTCTAAGGAATTTATATCCATTATGTAAAATGGAGACCAGAACTGAACTGCATAATTTAAGTGAGACCTTACTAATGATGTGTTGAGCTGTAATATAACCTCGGGACTCCTGTTGCTTATACTTCTTGATATAAATCCCAGTAATCTGTTTGCCTTATTATGTACGCTTAGGCGTTGCTGTCTTGAGTTCAGGTTCTTGCTTAAGAAAACTCCCAAGTCCTTTTTACATTCTCTATGGCCAAGGTCTATATTATTTTGTATATAAGTGCTATGGTTATTAACATTACCGAGCTTCAGAACTCTGCATTTGTCTCCATTGAACAGCATCTGCCACTTTTCAGATCATAACATAAGCTTGTCTAAATCCTCTTGAAGTATAGTGATATATTCTTCTGAATCAATTACTTGTCTATTTTTGTATCGTCAGCAAACTTCTTCATATCAATTGCTATTCCGTCATCAATGTGCGATGGAACCTCCATGTAAATATTACTTGGGCTCCAAAATTCACATGGCACTATTAGATAAGCAAATATATTGTCCAAATGACAGGAAGAGAGATTATATTTAAGGGTTGAATGAAAGATCTAATTATTTGGCTTTTGATAGATCCAGAAAAAAAAGTACATAGTCATTTTTCCTGAAAGAACAAAAACACGCATCACCCAGAGGAGAATTACCAGCATATCGTCACATGATCGTTTATGATTCTGTAGAGGTGTTAAAGAAATTTAAAGAAAAAAATTAATGTGATTATTCTAAAGTATGCTAATAATACCTTCGGACATTTATTCATATATTCCATTACAAACAATTTATAATTTTTACGAAAACTTTGTAAATAACTAATTGTGATAGTGTGTCCTTAGCAACTGAGTGGGAGCTAATACATTTGGCAAGAGAAGTGAAAGTCTTTAAATTAACGGAAATAGTTAGGGTAAGATATATGCAATTGTTGGGAGAAAGGTTGGCTAGAGAGAATAGATAAGGAGAAGGAGGTCGAAGAGGTCTGGGGTAGATTTAAGAATGTGCGGCAGAAGTTTGTGGATATAGGAGGGTGGGTGTGGGAGGGAATAGGAGCGATTGGAGGAATGACAAGGTAAAGAGGGTAGTATGGAGAAAAGGTTAGCATATGAGAGGGTTTTTACAAAGCACAGGGTGGAAAATATGTAGAGTTTAAAAAGAGTGGTAAGGGAGAGTAAAAGGATGAGGTTTCGGTAAAAAAATAATTACCGAGAATAACAAAAAGTTTTTGAGTGAGGTTAATAAACTGAGAAAGTCTACGGGACAAATGGATATAACGGTTAAAAATAAAACAGAGTTATTAGATGAGAAGGTAGAGGTATTAGGATTATGGACGAAATATTTTGAGGCGCTTTTAAATCGAAGAGAGGGAAGCAGAGATTTCATCCACTGGGCAGCGAGGTATTACATCTTTAAGGAGTGACAAAGAGCAAGATGTGTGAGGGGAAGTTGTCTTGATGGGATCAAGACAGAATATTAAAAGCAGATATGGGTATAGTTTTAGAGTGGTTGGTGTATTTGTTCAGTAAATGTATGAATGGTGTTGAAGTTTCTGCATCATGCAGAAACTTCAACACCTTTCATACATCTTATAAATTTAGAATCCTTGATAAGCTTTTCGAATTTGAGGACCATAAAAGATTCCAGCTTTCAGTTTTTCCATACTTAGTCCAGAGAACGATCTACAAATGGATTTGAAGCAATTGCCATCTTTGTCCAAAGCATTATGACAGCTCTTTTCTTTTAGTCTGGATGCTAAAAGTTCAGATGCTTGCTTTGACAGACTGAGGTCATTTATCAGATCATTGACTTCTTCTTGGGAGGACTACTGGGCTGTTGTAATGCTTGCTTCATATTCACTTCCGCTGCTATCACCTGTGTTACATCCTAAACCCTGAGTTTCTTCAACATTTGACAATGGAAGGTCAGGCAGTGTTGTAAACACTGGTATAAGAAAAGTCTTTACTTTGTGTCACAGGTCTATTTGCTGACTCCAAATCAGGATATTCCCACTTGACTTTCTTGTATTGATTGAAACCTTTCACATTAACCATATAGAAGCAACAGTTGTTGTGCTGGTTTTTCGACTCTCCACGCTATAGGCACACTGAAGTTTAAACATTTCCTTTCTCTATTTTTCCACTGTCGTAAGAATTCTCCACATATTTTGCAGATTATATGGGGAGCCCATAAGGTGTTTTGTTCTCCAGGCGTCACTCCAAAATAAGCAAGATAAGCTTGCAAAGGCTATTCTCCACAATTGTAGCAAAATGCATTGGGATTGTTTAAGTAGCCTCTTAGTGAAAAACTCACATTTATCTGGAAAAAATAACAAAATAATAGGGTTAAAATATTGTCACGTGGTCCTTGTTGATACATTTCCTTAAATATTAAATAATTAAAAATAAAATTCCAAGCTTTATTAAAACTCTCTGCATATACAAATTGTCATTACATATTCATTTACAAGTGTCTTGGTAAAACTCCGTTAATTGAGGGTAGGTATTTAATATCTCACAAACTAGATCCAATTTTAAAAACCTACTGCCGTTTTCTAATTCAGCAACGCCAATATATATATATATATATAATATATATATATATATATATATATATATATATATATATATATATATATATATATATATATATATATATATATCTTGGCGTTGCTGAATTAGAAAACGGCAGTTTTCAATATATATATATTATATATATATATATATATATATATATATATATATTATAATATATATAATTATATTATATATATATATATATAATATAGGGAGGGGCAGCTGCCAGCTTTAGGGAGTCCCAAAAGTCTAGAAAATATGGAGAACTTGCCCATCATTATATGTTTGTTCCCATAGGCTCAGAGACCCTTAGCTCATGGGGAAAGAGTGCATCTAATTTCCTTAAGGAGCTGGGAAAAAGACTCATCAGGGTAACTAGGGATCCCAGGGCAGCTAGTTTTCTGTTCCAGCGGCTCAGTGCGGCTGTTCAAAGGGGTAATGCATGCTGTATTTTGGGCACACGCCCCAGCTCTGAGGAGCTGGATGAGATTATCGCCTTATAATCGGTGATACACACGTAACAACATGTACCGTATATGCCACCTTTATATCAACAATGTATCTCTTAAATCTTCTGTACCATATTATGTAATAAAATATTCCTATATATATATATATTATATGTATGTATATATCACCATGGGGAAATGGAACAGAATTCTTCCTCCGTAAGCCATGCGTGCTATAAAAGGCGACTAAAATACCAGGAGCAAGGGGCTAGTAACCCCTTCTCCTGTATAAATTACTAAATGTAAAGGGAGAAACTTTCGTTTTTCCTTTCGGGCCACCCCGCCTCGGTGGGATACGGCCGGTGTGTTGAAAGAAAGAATATGTGTGTATATATATATATATATATATATAATATATATATAATATATATATATATATATAATATATATATATATATATATATATATATATATATATATATATATATATATATATATATAATATAATAATATATATATATATATATATATATATATATATATATATATATATATATATATATATATATATATATATATATATATATATATAATATATATATATATATATATATATATATATATATATATATATATATATATATATTCTTATGCCTCAGTTCACTGGCCATCAGAGTTTGTGCAGCTGTGTGTGCATAATAATTTACCTGAATTTTCAGAAACAATACGTTCATCATGGTTCATCTTCTGTTATATAATGACCATTTCATATTTTTTTTATTCTCGTTGCTCACAGTACTCTATTTCTTTTCTGCTTTCGCTCTAACCATCGACCATACTATGACGGAATATTTTCCACTATTCTATTCTATTCTATTTGATTTGAAGATATGGATCCCGGCCCGGGACTCTTCCACTATTCCTTTCACATTACTTCCTATTTATCTTCTTGTTGCTGACAGGAAGAAAACCCTTTTTCTATATTACAGATCCTTTTCTATAGATTGTATGCTATTACATCTCTTCACTTTACTACTAACAAAGGCATTTAAAGGTTCCTTTAGTTTTTCTTGAAAATTAATATTTTTCAGTGCTTGTATCCATTTTTTCTTAAATATTTTAACCATTTTTATATTTTACTGGGTTCTGAAGGAGCTATTACTAAAGAGTTTGCAGTCATGTTATTTCGATCAGCTGTCCAGGGAGGCTGGCAGACACACATACCGTAAATAACCGTGTTCTTTCACTGTTTATTTTATGAGAACACTGCTTAGCCAGAAGTGGTCATACAGAGCCTTGGGGGAATGGATGGCAGTCAGGGACGATTCATTGAAAGAAGGGCATTTTCAGTATTTTGAATGAAGAGGCCATAATCTGCATGAAGGTTAATCATCCTTTGAAGGATTTTCCCTCTAAATTGCCATTTGGCGTAATAAAATCTTAAAGTATAACTTTTATTGTAATGGATCCTCTGCCCTCAATGGAAATGTTTACCTCAAATCTACATTCTGTCTCTCACCCCACAAGGGTCTTGCCTACACTCTCTTAATCTTAATCTTACATACTGTTCTTGGGCAGGGAGGTAAGGAGAGTCCACCTCTTAACCGAAACCACAGATTTTAAAATAATTTCTTTCCAGAATATTAATTCATTGAGCAACTGAACTTTTATGGGTCATCAGCTTTGGTTACTGGAATATTGTATATAGCTCAGTAACTAATAACTTTTTATGTACCAGGAATAGAGCAAAGTAACATAGAAACTCAATATCATTATATTAAGATGATTAATGGTAATGGTAAGATAAGAATTAATATTTAACAAACTAGTCAGCCTTAGATACGTGGAGGCATTTGAGTGCAAGGAGTATGACTAGCAGTTCTGTTTGAAGGGTAGAAGCCCAGTTATTGATGCGTGCTCCAATTTCTTTATGAGATCCATCACTCTGACAACAGCAGCACTACCAGCTGCACCAGTGGACTGGTGAACAGAACCATGAACATAAATAATTTGTGTAAGAGTGTGCTGTGTGATTAAGTTATCAGTACAGCTTAAGGCATCATGTTTGGCTTTAAGGCGAAGGTTTGGGTGTGATTGAAGAAGTATTTTAGGGGAAATGGAGGGTTGATAGTTTGGAATGGGGTAATATCCCATGGAGCGGAGAAGTGCCGCTGTTGCGTTATTTGACATAGATCATGTATCTGGTTCATGTAGAGGTCGGTTCCAGTTCGTTTGATTCATCTGGAGTGATGTTCACCAGTGCTGAGGGCTTCCGTGCAGGGGTTTGAATGGGCTTGCCTGAGCATATTAACCCCAATTAGGATATTTATTTCAGTAACACGATCTCTGATGCTTGGAATGTCAAGATCTTTACGCATATTTAAAATTTTGGCAGTACTAGGGCATCCTAGAATGATCCTTATTGCTTCGTTCTGCAGTTTTTCCAGCCCTCCATCAAGCTTCCAGTCAGACACAAGAGCAAGTAGTGGCGCAGCATAATCAACCAATGATCTAATATAAGCAAGATACATCATTTTCACAATTTTAACATTAGCTCCATACCTGGGATGAAAACCTGCCACAACTCTAAGTGCTCTCAGTCTTTCTTTGTATTGGCGACAAAGTCTCGTTACAACAGGTCCAAGTAGTGGGACCTCAAAACCTTAATACCTGTATCTGGTTACTTATTCTAGAAGAGAACCATCATGCAAATGGATCTGGCGAACTGTGCCTCTCTGTCGGGAAGGACGCCTATTGAGTATCTTTGTTTTTTCAGTAGAGATTATCAAGCCCAGGTCCTGACATGAGGCTAGTACATGGTTAAGAATGTTTTGGGTGTTGGAGAATCCGGTGGTGTGAATCATTATATCAGCAGCAAAACTAATATAATGATGGGACTGGCTAGGTATGGCATGAAGTAAAGCATTAATTGAAATAATGAATCGGGTGGGACTGAGCACATATCCATGTGGGGTTCCTAATTCAAAGTCTTTAGTGGAACCACAGTCGATGGTCCCCACTCCAAACCAACAGATACAGATACTAGCGCCGGAAGAAAAGTCCCCCCCAGTACCACGAATACCACAAGGCCGATGACATTCTTCCTTGCAAATATACAGGGTCTAAAGCCAGCAACGAACAACAAAATACCATTCATCCATTGACTGCTTGCAGAGGCAAATGCAATATTTGCGGCTTTCACAGAGACCCACATAAAGGATCACTTGGACAACGAAATATGGATCCCAGGTTACAACCTATACAGATGTGACAGAGTGAACAGGCAAAAGGGGGGGGGTGTCCTGTATATCGCAGAGTCACTTGTTTGTACAGAACTGCTTAATGCCTCAAATGATGTAGTGGAAGTTTTAGCAGTATAGATCGAGAACCAAAACCTAGTCATTGTGGTAGTCTACAAGCTTCCAGATGCAACGTCCCAGCAATTCCAGGAACATCTGTCAAAAATTGACCACTGTCCGGAAAATCTACCAGCTCCTGCCCCAAACATCTTGCTCCTGGGGGATTTCAACTTGAGGCACCTAAAATGGAGGAATATAGCAAATAATGTTGTTGCAATGATAACACCAGGAGGCAGCTCTGACGAGAACTCTCACACACACGAGCTTTTAAATCTCTGCACAAAATTCAATTTAAACCAGCAAATAATAGAGAATACACTAGACCTCATCTTCACTAACAATAATGATCTGATTCGAAATGTCACCATATCAAAAACAATATACTCGGATCACAACATAATCGAGGTTCAGACATGTATGCGCGGAGCCCCAGACCGACAAAATGAGATTAGTCACGAGGGAGCCTTCACCAAATTCAACTTCAATAACAAGAACATAAAGTAGGACCAAGTAAATCAAGTCCTAAACGATATAAGCTGGGAAGATAGACTAAGCAACACAGACCCTAACTTATGCCTAGAACAGATTAACTCGGTGGCACTCGATCTATGCTCAAGGCTTATTCCTTTAAGAAAAAGGAGGAGTAGATGTAAAATAGAAAGAGACAGGCGCTCCCTTTACAGGCGACGGAAAAGAATAACAGAGCGGCTGAAAGAGTCCAATATATCTGAAATGCGTAGGGAGTCACTGGTCAGAGAAATAGCAAACATCGAACTTAAGCTAAAGGAATCTTATAGGAGTCAGGAATCGCGGGAAGAACTAAAAGTCATAAATGAAATCGAAAGAAACCCAAGTATTTCTTTTCTTATGCCAAATCAATGTCGAGAACAACATCCAGTATTGGGCCCCAACTTAAACAAGATGGGTCCTACACAGATGACAGCAAGGAAATGAGTGAGCTACTCAAGTCCCAATATGACTCAGTTTTTAGCAAGCCGCTAACCAGACTGAGAGTCGAAGATCAAAATTATTTTTTTATGAGAGAGCCACAGAATTTGGTTAACACAAACCTATCTGATATTATCCTGACACCAAATGACTTCGAACATGCGATAAATGACATGCCCATGCACTCTGCCCAGGGCCAGACTCATGGAACTCCGTGTTTATCAAGAACTGCAAGAAGCCCCTATCACGAGCTTTTACCATCCTATGGAGAGGGAGCATGGACACGGGGGTCGTCCCACAATTACTAAAAACAACAGATATAGCCCCACTCCACAAAGGGGGCAGTAAAGCAATAGCAAAGAACTACACACCGATAGCACTAACATCCCACATCATAAAAATCTTTGAAAGGGTCCTAAGAAGCAAGATCGCCACCCATCTAGATACCCATCAATTACACAACCCAGGGCAACATGGGTTTAGAGCAGGTCGCTCCTGTGTCTCAGCTACTGGATCACTACGACAAGGTCCTAGATGCACTAGAAGACAAAAAGAATGCAGATGAAATATATACAGACTGCGAAAGCCTTCGACAAGTATGACCGTGGTGATTATAATAGCGCACAAAATGCGTGCTAAAGGAATAACAGGAAAAGTTGGTCGATGGATCTATAATTTCCTCACAAACAGAACACAAAGAGTAGTAGTCAACTGAGTAAAGTCTGAGGCGGCTACGGTGAAAAGCTCTGTTCCACAAGGCACAGTACTCGCTCCCATCTTCTTTCTCATTCTCATATCTGACATAGGCAAGGATGTCAGCCACAGCACCGTGTCTTCCTTTGCAGATGACACCCGAATCTGCATGACAGTGTCTTCCATTGCAGACACTGCAAGGCTCCAGGCGGACATCAACCAAATCTTTCAGTGGGCTGCAGAAAACAATATAAAGTTCAACGATGAGAAATTTCAATTACTCCGATATGGTAAACATGAGGAAATTAAAACTTCATCAGAGTACAAAACAAATTCCTTCCACACAATAGAGAGAAAAACCAACGTCAAAAACCTGAGAGTGATCATGTCGGAGGATCTCACCTTCAGGGACCATAACATTGTATCAATCGCATCTGCTAGAAAAATGACAGGATCGATAATGAGAACCTTCAAAACTAGGGATGCCAAGCCCATGATGACACTCTTCAGGTCGCTTGTTCTATCTAGGCTGGAATATTTCTGCACACTAACAGCACCTTTCAAGGCAGGTGAAATTGCTGACCTAGAAAATGTACAGACAACATTCACGGTGCGCATAACGGAGATAAAACACCTCAATTACTGAGAGCGCTTGAATTTCCTGAACCTGTACTCCCTGGAACGCAGGCGGGAGAGATACATGATTTTATACACCTGGAAAATCCTAGCGGGACTAGTACCGAACTTGAACACGAAAATCACTCACAACGAAAGCAAAAGACTCGGCAGACGTTGCAACATCCCGCCAATGAAAAGCAGGGGTGTCACTAGTACGTTAAGAGACAATACAATAAGTGTCAGGGGCCCGAGACTGTTCAACTGCCTCCCAGCATACATAAGGGGGATTACCAATAGACCCCTGGCTGTCTTCAAGCTGGCACTGAACAAGCACCTAAAGTCGGTACCTGACCAGCCGGGCTGTGGCTCGTACGTTGGATTGCGCGCAGCCAGCAGTAACAGCCTGGTAGATCAGGCTCTGATCCACCAGGAGGCCTTGTCACAGACCGGGCCGCTGGGGCGTTGGCCCCCGGAACTCTCATCAGGTAAACTCCAGGTAAACACTTCTATACCCCTGAAACAACACAGAAGACCTGTTGGACAAGTAGCCTTTAATCCACCAGAGAAGCCATCCTCCAATATCCAATTTGGCAAGTTCACTAATGATTACATCTCGGTTGGCTACATCAAAAGCAGATTTAAGGTCGAGGAAGGTAGTGTATGAGCTGTCAGCTTGCAGGGTGAGAAAGGTGGCTATGCAGTGATGCACGATCCTTCCATGCATGAAACCATGCACCCGGGGAGACAAAATTTTTTTGATTCTGTACATGAAACGACTAGGAATCGTTCTCTGGAATGTTATACACAAGCAGCTAGTAAGTGATATTGGGCGAAATGCATTTTGTTGATTGGGTTTTGGAATTGGAATGATGAGGCTGTTGGTCCAAGATTTAGGGAGCTCCCCAGTGGGGAAAGTGCTCCATAAATGTGTAAATAGTGTCGTTTCAGTGTTTTGGGTAGGCAGTAGCAATTATGTGTCTGATATGTGTGTGCTGGGCGCCTTAATACGTAATAATAATAATAATAATAATAATAATAATAATAATAATAATGTGGAAATTTGTCTGGACTGCCTCCGTGTGAGTTGTCTACCCTAGCAAGCTCTGTTGACACCGAGCCCTGAGGCTGGTATCTCAGCCTCTAAAGTGGCTTATTTGACACATTTCCATAAATGACTGATGTTGCAAGAAATCTCGCCGGCATGCACGAATATAGGACTAATTTACTTTGTGTTGGAGAATATATCCCGGTCTTCAACCTCCCTAAGCCTTAGCCCCTCTGGACTTTCCCTTCAAGACCACATGCAACCGGGAACCTTAATTCCTGCAATATTCAGTTGGTATTAGTGACCTGCCTGCACCTCAGAAATTCCTGATTCCATGGGGGTGAGTATCCCATAGTAATACTATGCAGGAAGTGACACTAGCTTCTAAACGCAACAAGAGGGGATGCCGGTACGTACTGGTCTTCAGGCGTCCGACTGCACAAAGGCACACAGTTCAACTCACTCACAATTTCCCCCAGAAACTGGCCAGAATACTGAGAAAGAAAGGGAGGTCTTGTCTTACTGTATGGGCCTGATGGAGGAGGGCATCTACGGTACTTCGAGGTGCCTCCACCAGATTTCCCCAGGTCTAGTATGTGAAGACAAGTGGGGGCGCCGCCCTGCTGTTCACGGCAGTGTGCCAAGTTTGCTGTCTCGTTGCAGAAGGAAGCTTTGGCATCTTTTCGACCCACGCCTCGTCGTTCAAGCTTGGGCTGCCAGTTCTCCCTAGCTAACATAACTTAGTGTTTGCCTATATTAACAGCCTATTCCTACCTATGTTAAGGTCTGAGGCCTACAGTATTATTATCCACAGTTGCATCAATAATCCTAATATTAGTTTACAAACAGTATAAACTACCTAACTCTTCCTTGAAGGGTAAATCTATCAATTAAAATGTACCTTCCAACCACCTTCGCCAACCCGGATGTATGTATGTGTTTTGGGTAGATGTGAGGGTCTGCAAAGCTCAGACGGCCTTTCCGTGGAATATTAGGGCCTTCATACGACGTATTTACCTTGTGAAACTTTAGGACCAAATAATTTCCACAAATAATATCTTTATTTCTACATGTACATCTCACATTATGCATGCGACTGTGAAGAGTTTTTTCCACAATAAAAACACCTTATATTGTGTACAAGTTATCTTCACGTTGGTGCAATAGAATACATAACAGCAACACTCCCAGTCTCATGCAACACCCTTTTTAAAGCAAATGGCGCATTATTATTATTATAATCAAAAAGAAGCGCTAAGCCACAAGGACTATACAGCGAGCAAATGGCGCAATGAGTGAAGGCATACTAAAAAAGGTTTCTCTATAGTTACCCAAATAAATGCTATAACAGTTTCTTTGTTCGTGGTGATACTACAGAAAACGGGTTATAGTAATTGTTGTCATATACTCCTTGCTATGCTGAGCATTTCGGGCAAATTAGGTCATTCTTGTTCAGGATGCGACACACTTCAGTCGACTATCACCCACGTACCCATTTTACTGATGGGTGAAAAGAGACAGCAGGTGTCTCTCGGAAACACGTTCTAATGTTTTCCACCCGTATCGGAAATCTATCCCAGGGCCTCAGTATGTGAACTGAGTGCTCTAGCATCGTCCTAGCTCACTCATAGATGGATTAATGAAAGTGTCTATAATGGTGGAATACTCGATATTTAAGTGCCCCAGAAAGATTATTATTATTATTATTATTATTATTATTATTATTATTATTATTATTATTATTATTATTATTTTGCATCTTCAACTCGAGTAAGACACTGTTAGCTACTCCCAAGCCTGGAGTAGCTACTCCCAAGCCTGGAGTAGCTACTCCTAATTTGTAACATGCCAAATAGTGATTTTAACGTTCTTGCAGGCCAGCACAGAACAGCGTGTATGTTATTTAAGCACAGGTACACATACGTACAATAATTAGTTATATGATAATATACACTTGGAAGGCCCTGGAGGGCTTGGTACCAAACCTGCACACGAAAATCACTTCCCATGAAAGCAAAAGACTCGACAGGAGATGCAACATATCCCCCATGAAAAGCAGGGGCGCCACGAGTACACTGAGAGACAGCACAATAAGTGTCCGGGGCCCAAGCATACATAAAGGGGATAACCAATAGACCGCTGACTGTCTTCAAGAAGACACTGGACAGGCACCTAAAGTCAGTACCTGACCAACCGGGCTGTGGTTCGTACGTCAGCTTGCGTGCTGCCAGCAGTAATAGCCTGGTTGATCAGATCCTGATCCACCATGTGGCCTGGTCTCAGACCGGGCGGTGGAGGCGTTGACCCTCGAAACCCTCTCCAGGTAAAACTCCAGGTGGCCCAGTGGCCTGGTGGCTAAAGCTCCTGCTTCACACACGGAGGGCCCGGGTTCGATTCCCGGCGGGTGGAAACATTTCCACACGTTTCCTTACACCTGTTATCCTGTTCACCTAGCAGCAAATAGGTACCTGGGTGTTAGTTGACTGGTGTGGGTCGCATCCTGGGGGACAAGATTGAGGACCCCAATGGAAATAAGTTAGACAGTCCTCGATGACGCACTGACTTTCTTGGGTTATCCTGAGTGGCTAACCCTCCGGGGTTAAAAATCCGAACGATATCTTATCTTATCTCAGCCAAACGTATCTTGCTCACTGAGTTTAATCATTTCTAACTTTGCACTTAAAAAGCGTTATTAATACTCCTGGTTACCTGGAGGTTATTCCGGGGATCAACGCCCCCGCGGCCCGGTCCATGACCAGGCCTCCCGATGGATCAGGGCCTGATCAACCAGGCTGTTACTGCTGGCCGCACGCAGTCCAACGTATGAGCCACAGCCCGGCTGATCCGGCACTGACTTTAGGTATCTGTCTAACTCTCTCTTGAAGGCAGCCAGGGGTTTATTGGCAATTCCCCTAATGCTTGATGGGAGGCTGTTGAACAGTCTTGGGCCCCGGACACTTATGGTGCTTTCCCTTAGTGTACCAATGGCGCCCCTACTTTTAATTGGGGGCATTTTGCATCGCCTGCCCAGTCTTTTACTTTCGTAGGGAGTGATTTCTGTGTGCAGATTCGGGACCATTCCTTCCAGGATATTCGAAGTGTAGATTATGATATATCTCTCCCTCCTGCGTTCCAACGAGTACAAGTCGAGTGCTTCCAAGCGTTCCCAGTAGTTAAGGTGCTTGACAGAACTTATACGTGCAGTAAAGGATCTCTGTACACTCTCTAGATCTGCGATTTCACCTGCTTTGAATGGAGATGTTAATGTACAGCAGTATTCCAGCTTAGAGAGAACAAGTGATTTGAAAAGGATCATCATTGGCTTGGCATCTCTCGTTTTGAACGTTCTCATTATCCATCCTATCATTTTCTTTGCACGTGCGATCGTGGCACTGTTGTGATCCTTGAAAGTGAGATTCTCAGACATTACTACTCCTAGGTCCCTTACATTATTCTGCCGCTCTATTGTATGGCCAGAGTCTGTAGTATACCCTGTTCTAGTTATTATCTCCTCCAGTTTTCCATAACGGAGTGGTTGGAATTTGTCCTCATTGAACATCATATTGTTTACCGTTGCCCACTGGAAAACTTTGTTTATATCTTCTTGGAGGTTAACCGCGTCCTCAGCAGATGACAGCCTCATGCAGATCCTAGTATCATCCGCAAAGGATGATACGGTGCTGTGATGTATATCTCTGTCTATGTCTGATATGAGGATGAGGAATAAGATGGGGGCGAGTACTGTGCCTTGTGGAACAGAGCTCTTCACTATGGCAGCCTCCGATTTAACTCTGTTGACCACTACTCTTTGTGTTCGATTTGTTAGGAAGTTGAAGATCCATCTCCCCACTTTCCCAGTTATTCCTTTAGCACGTATTTTGTGGGCTATTAAACGCCAGATCGCATTTGTCAAATGCTTTTGCAAAGTCTGTGTATATTACATCTGCATTCTGATTTTCTTCCAGTGCATCCAAGGCCATATCATAGTGATCCAGTATTTTGTGACAGGCAGGAGCGCCCTACCCTGAACCCATGTTGCCCTGGATTGTGCAGATTTTTGGAATCCAGGTGTTTTTGCAATCCTGCTTCTTAGCACTCTTTCAAAGATTTTTATGATGTGGGACGTCAGAGCTTTTGGGTCTAAAGTTCTTAGCTAATGCTTTGCTTCCACCTTTATGGAGTGGGGCTATATCCGTTGTTTTAAGTGACGGGAATTTCACCCAATCCAAGCTCCTCCCCCATAGTGTACTTAGGGCACGCGAGAGGGGTTTCTGCGGTTCCAATGAAAAACAGAGTTCCACGAGTCTGGGCCTGGGGCTGAGTGGCATGGGCATGTTGTCAGTGGCTTTTTCGAAATCTATCGGAGTTGGGTAATGTCGGAAATCTAGCATACATTTATGGAGTTTTTGAGGCTCATTCATGAAATCAATTTGGATCGTCGATCCCCAGACTGATTAGTGGTTCACTAAGCACAGAGTCGTACTGGGATTTCAATATTTCACTCATTTCCTTGTTGTCATCTGTGTAAGTCCCATCCTGTCTGAGTAAGGGCCCGATACTAGATGTGGTATTTGCCTTGTTTTTGGCATATGAAAAAAAATATTTTGAATTTCTTCCAATTTCACTAATAGCTTTAAGCTCCCCTGTCTCTCCCGGGTTTCCCGTAAGAAACCCAAATACCATCAGATATCTCACGAAATCGTAATGACACGATTGCAACCAAACCATACCACGGGTGGGGTTAGAACCTGCGGTCAGAGAGCCACAAAACTCCAGACCGACGCTGGTCCAGCGGCTAACGCGTCGGTCTGGAGTTTTATGACTCTGATCGCGGGTTCTAAACCCACCCGTGGTATGGTTTACCCTCAGAAGTCATTGTAACACAAAAAGAGAATACATATATAAAATTCGTAAAAACTATAAAACACTTGAAAGAATTGAGAGAGACGCAGAACTTATGCTCGAACACTGTAACAGCGAATCAGGAACCATAATAAACGAACTTTGGAGAATAATATAAATGTCCATATTAACAAGTGTCAAAAACCGAAGTGCCATAAAGTGTATATGTACGTGTGTACTAGCCTAGTTGTGGTTGCAGGGGTCGATTCACAGCTCCTGGCCCCGCCTCTTCACTGGTCGCTACTAGGTTCCTGTTCGATGAGTTTTACCATACATCTTCTTAAAGCTATGTATGGAACCTGCCTCCACTAAGTCACTTACCAGACTATTCCAGTTTCTGACAATTCTGTGACTGAAGAAATACTTCCTAACATCCCTGTGATTCATCTGAGTCTTCAACTTCTAATTGTGCCCCCTTGTTGCTGTGCCCCATTTCTTGAATCACGAGCACCTCATCAGAATCTAACCTGATTGTCTCCTATTTCCCAAGAGCTGTATGACCCCTACAGGTTTTGCGAGCATTGATCCATGTTGGATCCCATTAGTAACACGAATTCCTGAAGATATTATTTTCCAGTATTATTGTAACTTCTCTCTAAACAGAAAGTTTCTATTTCAATGCTATAATTTACCTATTACACCTGTGTTTCATTATTTCCAAATCTACATTCCTATATAATTCAAAAAATTCAATCATAAAAAGTAAGTAGAATTACTACAATATTTACGTGATCTTAATCACAGGATTTATCCATTTTTCAGCAACAGTTTTTTCCATTGGTTAAATAAACCAATATTTTAGTGTGTCAAGGTCTTTATTCTTTTATTGACAATTTGATATAATATTTTCCATTTCTACTTTATCCACAAATTCACCATCGATTAATGAAGTCTCAAAATTAACTCCGAGTGGAAGACATAATTGTTTCTCGTGTTTCTTCACAACGGAAGGTGATACCTCGCCTTGTTCTATTGCTTTATTTTTATCACTTTATTTCAGGTTAATTCATGGCGTCTATTTCTTTTATTTGTTATAGGATTAAGGACACTTCATTTATTGTATGTTTTACAAGTGCACTTTGAAATATATTGATTTTCTTATATTTCTCCCACTGATTAATGAAAAATATTGGTTAATAACAGTTGTTTGTGTTATGTCTTTCATATTTATTATAATGGTTACTGTGATGGACAGAAGGCGACGATGTACTTTACTCTTTTCAATAATTTATTATTGAAAACTTTCTCTTTTCTCACTTATTATTTATTTATTTCTTGCTAATTCTTTTAAAGGTTTGAAGGTTAACATGTTTTACAGATTTTTTTTTTCAAGTCAGACTTTCTTGTTTTATAAAGTTTTTCTTTATGGGATAAACTTTTAATTTCCATTGTCAGAATGATTTAAAACTTATATCAATCCCTTTCATTATGGTATTTCATTGCGTTTTATAGGATCAGGGTAAGTTTTATTTCTTAGTTTTTCCTATGTAATCCTCTTAATCTGTTCTATTATGTTTCCTCCTAAACTGTTTCTTATCCAACATAATCACTTTATAATTGTATTCTAATGAGAGTGAAAATTTTATTTCTTCTCTTCTTTCATCTTTCTTCTTTATATATTGATCTTCTCTTCTTTCATCTTTCTTCTTTATATATTGATCTTCTCTTCTTTCATCTTTCTTCTTTATATATTGATCTTCTCTTCTTTCATCTTTCTTCTTAATATATTGATCTTCTCTTCTTTCATCTTTCTTTCTTTACATATTGATCTTCTCTTCTTTCATCTTTCTTCTTTATATATTGATCTTCTCTTCTTTCATCTTTCTTCTTAATATATTGACTTCTCTTCTTTCATCTTTCTTCTTTATATATTGATCTTCTCTTCTTTCATCTTTCTTCTTAATATATTGATCTTCTCTTCTTTCATCTTTCTCTTTATATATTGATCTTCTCTTCTTTCATCTTTCTTCTTTATATATTGATCTTCTCTTCTTTCATCTTTCTTCTTTATATATTGATCTTCTCTTCTTCATCTTTCTTCTTTATATATTGATCTTCTCTTCTTTCATCTTTCTTCTTAATATATTGATCTTCTCTTCTTTCATCTTTCTTCTTTATATATTGATCTCTCTTCTTTCCATCTTTCTTCTTTATATATTGATCTTCTCTTCTTTCATCTTTCTTCTTTATATATTGATCTTCTCTTCTTTCATCTTTCTTCTTTATATATTGATCTTCTCTTCTTTCATCTTTCTTCTTTATATATTGATCTTCTCTTCTTTCATCTTTCTTCTTAATATATTGATCTTCTCTTCTTTCATCTTTCTTCTTTATATATTGATCTTCTCTTCTTTCATCTTTCTTCTTTATATATTGATCTTCTCTTCTTTCATCTTTCTTCTTAATATATTGATCTCTCTTCTTTCATCTTTCTTCTTTATATATTGATCTTCTCTTCTTTCATCTTTCTTCTTAATATATTGATCTTCTCTTCTTTCATCTTTCTTCTTTATATATTGATCTTCTCTTCTTTCATCTTTCTTCTTTATATATTGATCTTCTCTTCTTTCATCTTTCTTCTTTATATATTGATCTTCTCTTCTTTCATCTTTCTTCTTTATATATTGATCTTCTCTTCTTTCATCTTTCTTCTTTATATATTGATCTTCTCTTCTTTCATCTTTCTTCTTTATATATTGATCTTCTCTTCTTTCATCTTTCTTCTTTATATATTGATCTTCTCTTCTTTCATCTATTCTTCTTATATATTGATCTTCTCTTCTTTCATCTTTCTTCTTAATATATTGATCATCTCTTCTTTCATCTTTCTTCTTAATATATTGATCTTCTCTTCTTTCATCTTTCTTCTTTATATATTGATCTTCTCTTCTTTCATCTTTCTTCTTAATATATTGATCTTCTCTTCTTTCATCTTTCTTCTTTATATATTGATCTTCTCTTCTTTCATCTTTCTTCTTTATATATTGATCTTCTCTTCTTTCATCTTTCTTCTTTATATATTGATCTTCTCTCTTCTTTCATCTTTCTTCTTTATATATTGATCTTCTCTTCTTTCATCTTTCTTCTTATATATTGATCTTCTCTTCTTTCATCTTTCTTCTTTATATATTGATCTTCTCTTCTTTCATCTTTCTTCTTTATATATTGATCTTCTCTTCTTTCATCTTTCTTCTTATATATTGATCTTCTCTTCTTTCATCTTTCTTCTTAATATATTGATCTTCTCTTCTTTCATCTTTCTTCTTTATATATTGATCTTCTCTTCTTTCATCTTTCTTCTTAATATATTGATCTTCTCTTCTTTCATCTTTCTTCTTTATATATTGATCTTCTCTTCTTCATCTTTCTTCTTTATATATTGATCTTCTCTTCTTTCATCTTTCTTCTTTATATATTGATCTTCTCTTCTTTCATCTTTCTTCTTTATATATTGATCTTCTCTTCTTTCATCTTTCTTCTTTATATATTGATCTTCTTCTTTCATCTTTCTTCTTTATATATTGATCTTCTCTTCTTTCATCTTTCTTCTTTATATATTGATCTTCTCTTCTTTCATCTCTTCTTCTTTATATATTGATCTTCTCTTCTTTCATCTTTCTTCTTATATATTGATCTTCTCTTCTTTCATCTTTCTTCTTTATATATTGATCTTCTCTTCTTTCATCTTTCTTCTTTATATATTGATCTTCTCTTCTTTCATCTTTCTTCTTTATATATTGATCTTCTCTTCTTTCATCTTTCTTCTTAATATATTGATCTTCTCTTCTTTCATCTTTCTTCTTTATATATTGATCTTCTCTTCTTTCATCTTTCTTCTTTATATATTGATCTTCTTCTTCTTCATCTTTCTTCTTAATATATTGATCTTCTCTTCTTTCATCTTTCTTCTTTATATATTGATCTTCTCTTCTTTCATCTTTCTTCTTTATATATTGATCTTCTCTTCTTTCATCTTTCTTCTTTATATATTGATCTTCTCTTCTTTCATCTTTCTTCTTTATATATTGATCTTCTCTTCTTTCATCTTTCTTCTTAATATATTGATCTTCTCTTCTTTCATCTTTCTTCTTTATATATTGATCTTCTCTTCTTTCATCTTTCTTCTTAATATATTGATCTTCTCTTCTTTCATCTTTCTTCTTTATATATTGATCTTCTCTTCTTTCATCTTTCTTCTTTATATATTGAGTCATAAATGTCTCATTACCATATTCACAAAATTGTTATGAATTTAAAATTCGTTACGTGATTAACATTCCTAATTTGATCTGCACTTTGTTGCTTTTATTGGCTCGTCCTGATGAGTTTTATTGGCTCGTCCTGATGAGTTTTATTGGCTCGTCCTGATGAGTTTTATTTGTTCGTCCTGATGAGTTTTATTGGTTCGTCCTGATGAGTTTTATTTGTTCGTCCTGATGAGTTTTATTGGTTCGTCCTGATGAGTTTTATTGGTTCGTCCTGATGAGTTTTATTGGTTCGTCCTGATGAGTTTTATTGGTTCGTCCTGATGAGTTTTATTGGCTCGTCCTGATGAGTTTTATTGGCTCGTCCTGATGAGTTTTATTGGCTCGTTCTGATGAGTTTTATTTACTCGTCCTGATGAGTTTTATTGGTTCGTTCTGATGATTTTTATTGGCTCTTCCTGATGAGTTTTATTGGTTCGTTCTGATGAGTTTTATTTACTCGTCCTGATGAGTTTTATTGGTTCGTTCTGATGAGTTTTATTGGCTCGTCCTGATGAGTTTTATTGGCTCGTCCTGATGAGTTTTATTGGCTCGTTCTGATGAGTTTTATTAGCTCGTCCTGATGAGTTTTATTAGCTCGTCCTGATGAGTTTTATTGGCTCGTCCTGATGAGTTTTATTGGCTCGTCCTGATGAGTTTTATTGGCTCGTCCTGATGAGTTTTATTGGCTCGTTCTGATGAGTTTTATTGGCTCGTTCTGATGAGTTTTATTGGCTCGTTCTGATGAGTTTTATTGGCTCGTTCTGATGAGTTTTATTGGCTCGTCCTGATGAGTTTTATTGGCTCGTTCTGATGAGTTTTATTGGCTCGTCCTGATGAGTTTTATTGGCTCGTCCTGATGAGTTTTATTGGCTCGTCCTGATGAGTTTTATTGGCTCGTCCTGATGAGTTTTATTGGCTCGTCCTTATGAGTTTTATTGGCTCGTCCTGATGAGTTTTATTGGCTCGTTCTGATGAGTTTTAATGGAACTTTCTATACCAAAACTCATTATGGTCGTTATCATCATTATTCATTGGAATTCTCACTGTCATTTTTTATTGGAATCTTCATTGTTATTACTTAATAAAATCCTTCGTTAATAATACCCACTGGAATCGTCACTGCCAATGTTCACTGTAGTCTTCACTGTCATAGCTCACTGTAGTCCTCACTGTCATAGCTCACTGTAGTCCTCACTGTAGTCTACACTGTCATAACTCACTGTAGTCCTCACTGTCATAACTCACTGTAGTCCTCACTGTCATAACTCACTGTAGTCCTCACTGTCATAACTCACTGTAGTCCTCACTGTCATTGCTCACTGTAGTCCTCACTGTAGTCTACACTGTCATAACTCACTGTAGTCCTCACTGTCATAACTCACTGTAGTCCTCACATGTCATAACTCACTGTAGTCATCACTGTCGTAACTCACTGTAGTCCTCACTGTCATAGCTCACTGTAGTCCTCACTGTAGTCTACACTGTCATAACTCACTGTAGTCCTCACTGTCATAACTCACTGTAGTCCTCACTGTCATAACTCACTGTAGTCATCACTGTCATAACTCACTGTAGTCCTCACTGTCATAGCTCACTGTAGTCCTCACTGTAGTCTACACTGTCATAACTCACTGTAGTCTACACTGTCATAACTCACTGTAGTCCTCACTGTCATAACTCACTGTAGTCCTCACTGTCATAACTCACTGTAGTCCTCACTGCCAACTCTCAATAGACTCTTCACTGTATTACTCACCGGAGTCTTCACTATCATTATTCATTAATCTCTTCACTGACAATTAACACTGGAGTCGTCACTACCATTACAAATTAGGATTCCCTCTGTTAAAAAAGTCTTCACGACTTTTATTTTTTTTTTTTTGTCGCTTCTGTATATGTTCTTATTTCTCTTATTTTGACGATATCTTTTTCAAATTGATTTGTATTCCTCATATATACAAATATAACCAAACCTTCTGTTTTCTCAACAACTCGTATATTTCCCTTAACAAGTAACATTTCATTCATGTTACAACCAGAATTTTTTCATTACTCTTTCAAAACAATTTTTTTTTCCTTTTTTTACCTCTTTTTGGAAAATTTTCTACTGTTTACCTCTTAATAATCTTGAAATAATAGCCACAGTGTTTGTCACGTCTGCTTTTGTAAGGGTCACAGAGGTTGCCAGTTGTTGCCTGACTGTTTACCAGTCAGCTCAAGCTCTGATACATCACATCTGATTCCTTATCACTGTATTTCTTCTCTTAAGGAGGAATAATAACATCGGCTCAGACTTTGCCCGTTCTTATTTCATTCTCAGAGTCTCCTGAGAACTCTTTGCTCGGATATAATTAACTCTGTGTCCCATACTTCTCTTATGTTCTCTTGTACATGTGTTTTCTTACTGGCATTCCTTTGATTATAACGTTTTCTTCCTTCCTTATAGGGGTGACTCCCTTGGCTTCCGAATGGGCGTCACAGGTTTTCCAGTTCTGAATTGGACCTACTTACATTTATTGTAGTAGTTTTACTTATAGACAACGGGACGTTAAGCCTCTGGTAGGCAAAACGTTTTCTCTAATAATATTACTCGATAATAGTGAAAAAAAACTACAAATGGAGGAACTTTTTATTGAGACGTTTTGCCTGTGGACAAGCTCCTTCATTTCAATACACAAGGATGTCTACATACCTGGAAACTACCTGGAAGATGTTCTGGGGATCAGCGCCCCCGCGGTCCAGTCCTTGACCAGGCCTTCCGGTGGATCAGGGTCTGATCAACCAGGCTGTTACTGCTAGACGCGCATAATCCAACGATAAACAACAGCCCGGCTAATCAGGTACTGACTTTAAGTATTTGTCCAACTGCCTCTTGAAGGCAGCCACGGATCTATTGGTTATTCACCTTATGCCTGGTGGGAGGCTGTTGAACAGACTTGGGCCCCGGACACTTATTGTGTTTTCTCTTACTGTACTAATGGTGCCCTTACTTTTCATTGGGGTATATTGCACGGTCTGCCCAGTCTTTTCTTTTCGTAGGGAATGATTTCTGTGTGCAAATTCGGGACCAACCCCAATCTCGTCTGCGCATGAGTGAGTACAGATCAAATGATTCCAATGATTATGGTGTTTGACGCAACTTATATGCGCACTAAAGGTTCTCTGTACATTCTCTGTATCTGCGATTTCACCCTCCTTGAATGGAGATGTTTGTGTACAGAAGTATTCCAGCCTAGAGAGAACAAGTGATTTGATTAGGATCGTCATTAGCTTGGCATCATTTGTTTTGAAGGTTCTCATTATCCAGCATATCCTTTTTCCTTGCAGTTATGATAGTGACACTCTTATGCTCCTTGTAGGTAAAATCCTCTGACATTACCACTCCCAGATTCTTCACACAACATTTCTGCTCTATTGTATTATTAGAGTTTGTGGTATACTCAGTTCTAGTTTTTATTTCCTCCAGTTCTCCATAACGGGAAAATTGAAATTTGTTCTCATCGAACATCATATTATTATCCGTTGCACATTTCCGTTGCTTGGAGATTTACCATGTCCTCAATGGATGACAGTTTCATGCAGATTCTAGTATCGTCTTCAAATGATGACACGGTGCTATGGTTTACATCTCTGTCTACGTTTGATATGAGGATGAGAAACAGGATGGGTGCGAGTACTGTGCCTTGTGGAACAGAGTTTTTCGCCATGGCAGCCTCCAACTTAAATCTATTTACCACTACTCTTTGTATTTGATTGGGTAGAAAGTTGAAGATCAATCTTCCCACTCCGGCAGTTATCTCTTTGACGTGAATTTTGTGCGCTATAACACAATGATCACACTTGTCAAAGGCTTTTGAAAAAATCTGTATATACTATGTCTGCATTCTGTTTGTCTTCCAGTGCATCCAAGAAATTTGGTATACATTGACAGGATTTTGAGGTTCATTCACGAGAAAATAATATAAACTGTCTATCTTTAGACTGATTAGTGGCTCACTAAACAAAGAGTTGTATTGAGACTTCAGTATCTCACTCATTTCTTTATTGTCAATTGTGCCAGTGCCAACTTGTCTGAGTAAAGGCCCTGTACTAGATGTGGTTTTTGTCTTGTTTTTAGTATATAAAAAGAATTTTTTTTAATTTCTTTCGATTTCACTAATTGCTTTTGGCTCCTCCACTCTTTCCTGGATCCTGAATGAATCATTTAAATTAAGCTCAATATTTTACACTTCCCTGGTCAGTACTTATTTCCATGTTTCAAATAATCTCGCCCCTTTGAGGACCTCAGTGATTCTTCGGTTTCTCTTGTAAGGGAGTTTCTCTCTCTCTCTCTCTCTCTCTCTCTCTCTCTCTCTTCTCTCTCTCTCTCTCTCTCTCACCTATTTACTTATCTTTTTTCTTCTTAAGGGAATATATCTTTAACATACTTCAGCTGTCAGAAACTTGATCCTTTCAAGGCACTAGTTAGGATCCATGTTATTTATGACATCTTCCCAACATATTTCATTTAGGACGTGGTTTACCTGATCCCAGTTGATGTTCTTGTTGTTGAAGCTGAATTAAGTGAAGGCACCCTCGTAGCTGTATGCATTTTGCTGGTCACGACCCATGTTCATGTAAGTCTGGACTTCGATTAGATTTTGATATGAATTAGTTGTTTTTTTGTATTGTCATATTTCTTACCAGGTGCTCATTATTTGTGATAATAAGGTCAAGTGTGTTTTCCAGTCTTGTTGGTCCACGATCTGTTGGCTTAGGTTGTATTTATTACAGAGTTTCAGCAATGCATGTATATGTGTTTGACTTTTTTCTATCTGAGCTGCCTCCAGGGATGGTCTCTGTTATAACATAATATGCTACATTCTTCCATTTTTGTATGTCTTAGATTGAAATCACCAAGTTGCATCTCATCTAGTGGCTTATATACAGCCACAATGACTAAGTTTTGGTTATCGATCTATATCGCTAGAACATCGACTACATTTGTTTCAGTAACTGTGCAAATGAGCGACTATTTGACATACTGGCCAACTTTACTTTGTTGCCTGTTCTTTCTGTCGCATCTAAACAAAATTGTACCCAGTTATGCATATTTCGCTGTCAACGGAGTCTTTTGTGTAGGTCTCTGTGAAGGCTGTAAACATCGCATTTGACTTCTCTAGAAGTCCACTGATGAAAGGTATTTTGTTGGTGGATGGCTTAAGGATTTTGTTGTTGGTATTAGTGGTTGTGATTTTAGGGGAAGGGGGGGGGAGGCTACTGGCTGTGCCTTCAGTCCATCAAGGTACCAAGGTGGTGGACTATTTTAGTTATTTCTTGCCATTTTATTTTTTCGTTTCCTGCCGGTCAGGCAAGTGATCAGGTTTGCGAGATCAATGTACTCACCTAGTTGTGGTTACAGGGGTCGTGTCACAGCTCCTGGCCTCCTGGGATGAACTACGAGTGGGAAGCACTGCGGGAGTTCTACCGGTCCATCCAGTGACCTGTTTATGTACAATGTATTCAAATTCAAATTCAAAGTTTATTCTCTATAAGGATTACAATGCTGAGTTTACAGAATTTGGTTATTGTGTGGTTTACATGTAGTAAAATAATGTACAGTGAGTTAGACATCATGTTTGGCAAAATTTATAGCTCCCTGACTGTGTTGGAATGTGTCTTGTGCGTTGCCTTTAGTCCGTTTCCTTTACGACTACCTGGGTGTTCTTTTAAAACATCTGGTGTATAGTCTGGTCCCCATGCATCATGCTGGCATTATTCATGTTAATCCTCCCGACATGTATGCCACAGGAGGTCTCTCATCTTTTTCAGGTCACAACCGCCATATGTAAAAATGTCGACAACTTCTTTAATGTGATCCTGGTGATACTCTTTCTTTTTGTTTGCTCTGGTCTGTGATTGTGATGGATGTGATAGTGGCAACAGCTATGTTGCTCTTGGCTGGGGTGGGTACATCATTCCACATCATACGCAACATGGAAGAACAGGTTCAGGGCAGCCTTTGCTTGACCACGGTCGAACAGTTCAGATCTAGAGTGGCGAGAACCAACGAACTGCAGAAACGTAAATAGGACGTCAAACTGACCTATTATTATACCCATAGAAGATGGAAAGACGCAGGCAGTCCTCACATAATCAACAACGTGTTATTCAGACTCTTATCCAATACAGAAGTAGATGCTCTTACATAAATTTGTTTCTTGTACATCCCTGTGTACTGATTGAAGAAGCCTGTCTAGAGGCGAAACCTTTCAGTTAACTTTCTCTCTGCAATGGTGTCTCTTCCACCAATAAATGACAAAAAAAAAAAGGCACAATACCGTGACTGGAACGATACACAAATAACCTCGTCGTAAGCTTCTCTCTTTTATGTGCGGGTTATTTGTGTATCTTCCACCAATTGTCGGCTTTGCTCCACTTGACTCCATTTTACCTCATGTTGCACACGTTTCTCTTTAATATCCTCCTAACACTTCCTGAATACTTCATCACGATTTATTATGTCAATTCATCAAATTACTCAGTTACATTGAGTTCCATATAAGAAACCTTTCTCTTTTTTAATTCCTTCTTTTGTATTTGACTTCCCGGTAACCTTTCCTATTCTGTTTAGGAGTCCCACTTCAATTAAGCATTCTAGCCTCATGTACAATGGTCACTGGCTCTCATTCGAAGAGTTCAGTTCATTCGTACTCTAGCTAGAGTGTATATCAAATAATGTCTGGCTGGATTGCCTTCGCTACTTGTTCTCGAGGACTCCATGGCATGTTCGTTCATCCGATTTACCCTCTATCCTTCTGATCCTGCCATGAGGGTTTCAGCTCTTTTAGAATGGCACTGGACTTAATTTCATTCTCTGTTCAATATTCCTTATCTATAATCGCTATATTAGGCATGTTGCTGTACTCATTTTGTTATTTTTTATCTCCTGCTTTTAGGTGATGGGTTGAAAATCAGTGCAATCATTCTCATAGGACCACCTGACCCCTGATTACTAGTCCCTGCTGTATGTATGTAAACACTGATATATATTCACGGATTTGTTTCAAGATCTAGTAGACCGATATTTTGTGATATCTGGCCTCACAAGCTGTTATGAAATGCCTCCATCACTTTCTCATTCAGTTTAATCAAAGTTTCTGCCACTAAGACATTAATGAAATGCTGCCTAACACCCTCATGGCTTACCTTTGTTTTCACCTTCCATATATACATCCTTCCCTCTTCCTTATTAGTATGCCTTCTTTCTCTCATGATTATCAGGTATATTAATTTCCGTTTATGCATGAAGTAAATGCTTGTTTTCTCTGACATAGTATTATATCCGATCTTTGGACCTTATCAAGTTCTGCACACGTATGATCTGATGGGAGTTCCATGATGATTCTGGCGTAGGTCATGTCTAGTGTCGTGGCTTAGATTTCTAAATGTGGGTCTAAGAATTTTTTAAACTAGTCTATGTCACGGTAGTTTTATGGTTTATATGGATATCTGACAATGCGTTTTGTGTACAGAGAGATTTTTTCTTGTATTGATATTTTTTCAATTTTCTCACCATTGTCATGGGTCTTCTCTCTCTCCTTCCCTAATCATAATTACCTTTATTTTTTAAATAGACCTTTAGCCTGACTTCTCATGTAGCTTATTCAGATCTTTTAGGAACCTACTGTATTTGTCTCCTCATGTCTTCAGCCCTTGCATTATGTTTATATTAAGAAAAAAAAGACATGTATATTTCAATAACTACTGATATGTCATTTACATATATAGAGAACAGTAGTGGCCCCAGCACTGATTCTTGTAGAATCCCACAAGGTACTTCCTCTCCCCAAAATATCTCTTTCTAATGTTCGTTGTGTGTTTTCTAATCCATTGATGTATTTTCCTCTTTTGCCCTGAATAATTATCTGGTTCTAATGAGTATCGAAAACAATTTGCAGTCCCGCAAGATGCAGCAATTTGTTGGTAGAATTTCATACAGTATATTTGACAGTTTCTTTTTGCAGGTATAACGTCTTGAGTTTCTCTGACATTATCCGCTCTTGGTGCTTTAAGTGACCCACCTCCAGTTATAATCTTGTCTAGTGAGCAGTGTAAATATCAGTGAAACCAACTTATAGATCAGTAAATTCTCTCTCTCTCTCTCTCTCAATATTCCCCCCCCCTCCCCCTCTTCCCTGGTTTATTGCAAGTCTTCAGTGACTTGTTGAAAATCTTCGCTAAAAGGTGACACATTGCTTTTGTTTTTCTCTTAGTGTTTATGGATATACGCTGTTTAATGCCACTACGTTTTTTATATCCAGCTACTGTTTTCAGGTAACTCTCGCTGTTCTACAGTGAAGATTATCCTCATGTCGGTCAGTTCTTTGCATTTATCCCTTTCATCCACCGTGAGATTTCCTCGTTTTCCAGCAATTTCCTGATCCTTTACGGTCATCTTTTTCTTTGATATGTGTGAAGCAGCTTTCATTTCCATTCCCAGTCTCTGAGATTCCATTCAGTGCTCCTCCTCCAGCTCCCTTTCCGTGGGCTTTCCTTCGGTCTCCATTCTTTGTTCTATCCTCCTGCTCCCTTCTCCGGCTCTGATTTCCTTCTCTCTCCTCCTGCTCCCACTCTTTGCTCCCTCTTCCAGCTCAGATTTCCCGTTTTTCTTGTAAATCTTTCTTTATCTTCTATCATTTGATCGTGTAAATGATCTTGACATATACTTTGTCGAACTTGTAAAACATCCATCAAATATGTAATCCTTCATAGCACATATTTTGTTTCATTTTTGGTCGCATGAAGTGCATATAAAGACGTTACAATTACTTCCTCATAAACTTCAGTGCTTCAGAGCTTAATCATAAACTTCAGTGCTTCAGAACTTCCTCATAAACTTCAGTGCTTCAGAACTTGCTCATAAACTTCGGTGCTTCAGAGCTTCCACATAAACTTCAGTGCTTCAGAACTTGCTCATAAACTTCAGTGCTTCAGACATTAGAAGTCTCCTTCAGCTTCTTCGATGATTTTATATCATGCTTTAATTACCATGTATTCATTAGTTTCTGGTTCATCTGCATCAAAAACAATAAAAGGTCATACCTTTGTTTCACCCAAGTTATTATACCTGATTGTCTTCCCACTTCTGTCTCTCTTCGGTTTTTCATTATCTTCCACTGTCATTCTTCAACTTAGCTTACTTGATGAATGTCAGTTATTAGTTACCTTTATTATTCTGCTCTATGGTGTATACATCTGGTTCCTCTCATTTAATCTCCTTAATCCCTTTACCTCTTGCCTCAGCTAGCTTACATTAGTTTTCAGGACCCACTTCGCTTAGTTTTGCTTTTTCCATATTACCTTTTACTATCAATCGTATGTTCCTTACTTACAGTAACTGTTTCAACTCCCCAGTCATTTATAATCTTGAGCTCTGCATCCCATGCCACCCCAGTCCCTGAAATGCTATTTGGAGATGTCTTCATTTACTTTATCTTGCAAGCTAAAATCCTCATTATCACATTCTTTCATATATCTTTTCCCTCCTCTCTGGCTGTCTCTGATCCCACCCCTTTTTTTTTAATTTTGCCTTGCTTCTTACTCTCTGTCTTATTTCACCTAACTTCTAGCAAATGTCGGCCGCCCTCTCGCCCTGACGGGATCAGTCAGATTCTCACCTTCACCCCACTCTCACAAACATGGCTGGCGAATCCTGTCTCCAACTTCTCAGGTCTGTGCTGTCCACTTGTTGTAAAATACAGCTTGCTGGACCCTGATGTGACTTCTGGCTACAAATAGCACTGACGTCTGACACTGTTCTGGGCTCAGCCCCACACTCCCTTCACCTCACTGAGTTCCGCTATTTGTACACTTATTCACTGATTTGTTTCACTGTTTTTTTCTACATAACTGCACAGATCATACACCTTGTAGACTATACACCATGTAGCTGAGTGCCTGTGTGTTACCTGGAAAAGATGGGTAGGTGAGAATGGGTAGGAGGATAGTAGGTGGTGACACTGTAAGCCTTTGCTTTCACCAAGGGATTTTTGCACGAATAGTTTCACTTTTACTACGGCTATCCTGTTTCACACACATCACTCCACCCTTAACTGTAATTCACTGTTATAGCGACTGCTCATTCACCGAACCATGTCTCTTTCCCTGATCTTATCAGTGACCTATTCATGATTTTCTCAGACACACTTTGTGGGTAGCACCCACTGTGTCCTCGCTGGCACTTGTTCCATTTTCTCAATTGTTCTCTGTACTCGCTGTTTCTTTCATGTTCCTAGCCTTGTCCTCCCTGCTGCCCTAGTTGAAGCACAGGATCTTTAAGTATATTGTATACCTTATCCTCATATTTGCTATAAGCCAATCTTTATGCTTTTAGTAATTAATGTCTAACGTTTCTGTTATCTGTTTGGCTGCTTTGCCTTACTGATTCGTTTTTCTTTTCCCTCTCCTTCCAGTTTTTTCTTATGTATTCTTTCATTTTCATTATGTCTACGTCCAATTTTCTTTATCTTTTCATTTCTACAACACATTCGAATTTTAACATTGAAGAATCATTTGAAACTAATTGGGCTCTATAGTTATTATCCTCTGTTTTAGATTTGGTTGATGTGAATATCAGTTACCCTCACTTCTCACTCTTGCGAATATATTCGTGGGAGGTAGTTAGGTTTGATCCAAGGAAGAGGAAGGAAGCTTTAATTTCTTCAATGAAAAATTGTTCAATAGCATTAAAAACCTTCCTCCACCCTGATGGGGGATTGGTTAATAAAGTTTTCTATTATTGCCCCATTAACATTGCAAGTCTCTGGCTCATAATGGTGGCTCGTGTTAATGTTTACACGTTTGAAATTCTCCATAATCAGTAAGTTTTTATTTACCCTGCATGCCCTCTGCTGCTATCTCCTGGATTCTAAATCTTGACTTACATTTTTTCTTCAAACTGGACCTCCTGTTTTTTCAGGGACGAGACGGAGAGATGTGTCATCATGATGGCATTTCCATCCGTACTGCTGATTAAGTAGCTCCAGGAAGCTATTAGTGTAGCCTTCAAATCATTATCATCATCTTGGGCTCTCTGGTCATTAACATTCTCCTAAACTGATTTAATTCTCAGCTGTTAATCAAATTTGTAGTTGTTCTTTATTATTATTTAACATGTTTTTCCCTTCTCTCTTTTTCACTGTGCTCCCTCTCTGGAAAAAAATAATTAACTTCCCTCGTAAGCTGTGTCTCACTGAAAGCTTTGACGTCTGATTGAAAGCGTGTACTCACCTGTATGTTGTTAAAGGGATCAGGTCTGTGAGTGTGTGTGTGGGGGGGGGTTTATGCATGCATTACATTACATATATATATATATATATAATATATATATATATATATATATATATATATATATATATATTTATATATATATATATGGGAAGGAGGGTTTCTGAGATGTCAAGTATGAAATTATAAGGTATAATAGGCAGCCCCAAGCTTTTCTAGTGGTTTATAACAGGTCATGTGGTTTGAGAAAATACGTTTCTCGTAGGGCACTATATACATGGCTCTAAGTCTATGTTCATACAGGAGATCCCTTATGCAGTAAATCATTTTAGTCATTCTTCTCTGTATGTTCTCCAATGATCTATATCCATCCTGTAGTAAGGAGACCAAAACAACTGAGCTGCAAAATCCAAATGAGGCCTCACCAGTGATGTATAGAGATGTAAAATAAGTTTTGGGATTCTGTTCTTGAAATAAATCCTAGTAATCTGTTAGCCTTATTGTGCTCACTTAGACACTGTTATCTTGACTTTAGATTTCTGCTTACCATGACTCCCAAGTCCTTTTCACACTATATGTGGTCAAGCTCCACTTCATCTAGTTTATAACTTCGAGGTTTATTTTCATTACCAAGAAATAGGACTTTACACTTGTCCACATTGACCTTCATCTGCCACTTTTCAGACCAAGACATTAATTTGTCCAAATCCTCCTGCAGTTCACTGGTATCCTCCTCAGAATGAATCGTACAGCCTATTTTTGTATCATCAGCAGATTTGCTCATGTCACTTGTAATTCCCTCATGAAGGTCATTAATGTAAATTATGAACAACACTGGGCCCAAAACTGATCCCTGTGGAGCACCACTAATGACTAATCCCCATTCAGATTTGAACCCATAAAGGGAAATTCTCTGCTTTCTATTGGTAAGCCTCTATCCATGCTAGAACTTTTCTTAAGAGTATCTTGTGAGGTACTTTATAGAAGCTTTACTGAAATCCAACTAACAATATCATATTCTTTATCACTGTCTACTGCCTCAAATGTTTTGTTGAAGAATGTCAGTAAATTTGTCAGGCAGGAAGGACCTCTCGTGAGCCCATGCTCTTCAAGGGAACGTCTAATAATATCAACTATAATTGATTCGAATAATTTGCCTAATATAGACGTCAGGCTTACTGGACGGTAATTTGAGTGACTGGACTTATCTCCTGATTTGAATAGAGGAACCACATTAGCTATCTTCCACATCTCTGGCACAACACCAGTAAGGAAAGACGCATTAAACACGCTTGTTAATGGCTGACTAAGTTCCATCTTGCACTCTTTAAGTACCCTGGAAAACAACTCGTCAGGTCCCGGGGACTTATCTATATGTTTGATAACCATGTCCCTCTTGTCAGTAATATTAGTTAACATGAATTCTTCAGGAATTGAATAATTGTTAATTTCTGGAAAATCTCAGTTACGCCTTCTTGTGTAAAGAATTACAAAAAATAGAGAACGCATTTTCAGTTCGTTATCCGTCAGCTGTCCATTCCCAATTTTCAGAGGACCTACTTTTTACCTCACCTTCGTCCAATACACTTGAATGAATCCTTTAGGATTAGTCTTTGATTCAGTAACAACTCTAATTTCATAGTCACGTTTAGCCTTTCTAATCCCCTCTTTTACTTCTCTTTTAAACTGAACATATTGGTAAATAAGGTTAACCTTCTCTTTTGATACCTAAAAATTTCCCTTTCTTTTCTTCTATTTTTATAACTGCAGCAATTTATGTTTTCTCGTACAAACAATACGACTCCACCCCCTCTCCTGTTATATCTATCTACATGAAACAACTAATAGAATCAAGTCCCATAAAAAATAGTTTGGAAAATAATATTGCTTATGGATTATACAAATTGGATTCGTTTATAATTAATAAAACTTGGGAAGAATTTGAGATACATTATGAAGTTAAATTGTTAATGTTTGGGTAAAATATGAGCTGTGTTTGACGGATCCTTGACTACCTACCTACATCATCATAAAAATTTCAGGTGTTTTTTTTCAGGTGTTGTGATGTGACCGCGAGGTGTAGTCTGGTCCTTATTGCCTTTCGGTTAATCTTTTATTTTGGTAGTTACTTGATAATGTGAGAAATCACGAAAGTGGTTGGAATACCTCTATTTTTTTCACAGTGGTTATTGTGCATATTGTGATATCACCTGTTTACTGAAATCTTATTTCCTATATATAATATAAATATATTTATATTATATATATATATATATTATTATATTTTATATAATTATATTTTATAAAATAATATATATTGTGTGTGTGTGTGTGTACTCATCTAGTTGTGGTTGCAGGGTCGAGCCACAGTTCCTAGTCCCGCCTTTTCACTGGTCGCCAATAGGTCACTCTTCCTGCTTAATGAGCTATATCATACTTCTTCTTAAAGCTATGTGTGGATCCTGTCTCCATTACATCACTTCCCAGACTATTCCACTTTCTGGAAACTCTGTGACTGATGAAATTCTTTCTAACATCCCAGTGATTCATCTGAGTCTTCAACTTCCAACTGTGACTCCTTGTTGCTGTGTCCCATCTCTGGAACATCGTGTCTCTGTCCACCTTGTCGATTCCTCTCAGTATTTTATGTGTCGTTATCATATATCCCCTCTCTCTCCTGTCTTCCAGTGTCGTCAGGTCGATTTCGCTTAACCTCTCCTCATAGGGTATACCCCTTAGCTCCGGGATTAGTCTTCTTGCAAACTTTTGCACTTTCTCTAGTTTTCTTACATGCTTAGCTAATTGTGGGTTCCAAACTGGTGCTGCACAGTCTAAGATGGGCCTATTGTACACAGTGTACAGGGTCCTGAACGATTAATTATTAAGATGTTGGAATGGTGTTCTTTGGGTATACTTTTCACCCATATGCTGCAGCAGTTATTTGGTTGATGTGCCGGTGTTATACTCAACCCAAGATCCTTTTCCTTGAGCGAGGTTTGTAGTCTCTGGCCCCCTAGACTGTACTCCTGTACTCCGACTGTGATTTCTTTGGCCTTCCCCAATCTTCGTGACTTTGCACTTGGTGGGGTTGCATACAAGGAGCCAGTTGCTGGACCAGGCCTGCAGCCTGTCCAGATCCCTTGGTAGTCCTGCCTGGTCCCTGTCTGATTGAATTCTTCTCGGTCGTTTCTTGTGACCTCTCCTCCTTCCTTCCTCAGCCAGATTACCTGGTCCTTGACTGTCTTTTTCCTCCTGATGTGACTGTAGAACAGCTTCTGGTCAGATTTAGCTATCGCTGCTATGTCATATTCGAATTGTCGTTGGGCCTCCCTTCTTACCTGTGCATATTCATTTCTGGGCCCTTTGCCTTCTATACTTCTTCCATTCTCTAGCACACTTGGTTTTGGCCACTCTACACCTTTGGGTAAACCACGGGCTCATCCTGGCCTTCTCGTTATTTCTGTTAACCTTGTGTAGAAACCTCTCCTCAGCTTCCTTGCATATTTGGTTCACATATTCCATCATGTGCGTGTGTGTGTATACTCACCTAATTCTTATTGCAGAAGTCGAGACTCAGCTCCTGGCCACACCTCTTCACTGATCGCTGCTAGGTCCTCTCTCTCCCTGTATGTGTAATCACCTAGCTGTACTCACCTAGTTGAGGTTGTAGGGATCGAGTCCGAGCTCCTGGCCCCGCCTCTTCACTGATCGCTACTAGGTCACTCTCTCTGAACCGTGAGCTTTATCATACCTCTGCTTAAAGCTATGTATGGATCCTGATCCACACATCGCTTCCCAAACTATTCCACTTACTGACTATTCTGTGGCTGAAGAAATACTTCCTAACATTCCTGTGATTCATCTGTGTCTTCAACTTCCAACTGTGTCCCCTTGTTACTGTGTCCAATCTCTGGAACACCTGTCTTTGGGCCACCTTCTCAATTCCTCTCAGTATTTTGTATGTAGTTTTCATGTCCCCCCCTATCTCTCCTCTCCTCCAGTGTCGTCAAAATGATTTCCCTTAACCTCTCCTCGTGGACCTCTTAGCTCTGGGACTAGTCTTGTTGCAACCTTTGCACTTTATTTCTAGTTTCTTTACGTGCTTGGCTAGGTGTGGGTTCCAAACTGGTGCCGCATACTTTCCATATGGGCCTAACGACACGGTGTACAGGGTCCTGAACGATTCCTTATTAAAATTCGGGAATGCTGTTCTGGGGGTTTGCTAGGCGCCCATATGCTGCACAGTTATTTGGTTGATGCGCTTCAGGAGATGTGCCTGGGGTTATACTCACCCCAAGATCTTTTTCCTTGAGTGAGGTTTGTAGTCTCTGGCCCCCCCTAGACTGTACTCCGTCTGCGGTCTTCTTTGCCCTTCCCCCAAACTTCATGACTTTGCACTTCGTGGGATTTAACTCCAGAAGCCAATTGCTGGACCAGGTCTGCAGCCTGTCCCGATCCCTTTGTAGGTTCTGCCCGGTCTTCGATCGAGTGAATTCTTCTCATCAACTTCACGTCATCTGCAAACAGGGACACCTCAGAGTCTATTCCTTCCGTCATGTCGTTCACAAATACCAGAAACAGCACTGGTCCTAGGACTGACCCATGTGGGACCCCGCTGGTCACAGGTGCTCACTCTGACACCTCGCCACGTACCATGATTCGCTGCTGTCTTCCTGACAAGTATTCCCTGATCCACTGTAGTGCCTTCCCTGTTATCCCTGCTTGGTCCTCCAGTTTTTGCACCAATCTCTTGTGTGGAACTGTGTCAAACGCCTTCTTGCAGTCCAAGAATATGCAATCCACCTACCCCTCTCTCTCTTGCCTTACTGCTGTCACCATGTCATAGAACTCCAGTAGGTTTGTGACACAGGATTTTCCGTCCCTGAAACCATGTTAGCTGCTGTTGATGAGATCATTCCTTTCTAGGTGTTCCACCACTCTTCTTCTGATAATCTTCTCCATGATTTTGCTTACTATACATGTCAGTGACACTGGTCTGTAGTTTAGTGCTTCATGTCTGTCTCCTTTTTTGAAAGATTGGAACTACATTTGCTGTCTTCCATGACACAGGCAATCTCCCTGTTTCGATAGATGTATTGAAAATTGTTGTTAGGGGTACACATAGCGCCTCTGCTCCCTCTCTCAGGACCAATGGGGAGATGTTATCTGGCCCCATTGCCTTTGAGGTATCTAGCTCACTGAGAAGCCTTTTCACTTTTTCCTCGGTTGTGTGCACTGTGTCCAGCACTTGGTGGTGTGCCCCACCTCTCCGTCTTCCTGGAGCCCCTTCTGTCTCCTCTGTGAACACATCTTTGAATCTCTTGTTTAGTTCCTCACATACTTCACATTCATTTCTTGTTGTCTCTCCTCATTCCTTCCTTAGCCTGATTACCTGGTCCTTGACTGTTGTTTTCCTCCTGATGTGGCTGTATAACAGTTTCGGGTCAGATTTGGCTTTCGTTGCTATGCCGTTTTCATATTGTCTTTGGGCCTCCCTTCTTATCTGTGCTTTTTCGTTTCTGGCTCTACGACTGCTCTCCTTATTCTCCTGGGTTCTTTGCCTTCTATATTTCTTTCATTCCCTAGCACACTTGGTTTTTGCCTCCCTGCACCTTTGGGTGAACCATGGGCTCATCCTGGCTTTTACATTATTCCTGTTACCCTTGGGTACAAACCTCTCCTCAGTCTCATTGCATATTGTTGCTACATATTCCATCATCTCATTAACTGGCTTCCCTGCCAGTTCTCTGTCCCACTGAACCCCGTTCAGGAAGTTCCTCATTCCTGTGTAGTCCCCTTTCATGTAGTTTGGCTTCATTCGTCCTGGCCTTCCTGCTTCTCCCTCCACTTGTAGCTCTACTCTGTATTCGAAGCTTAAAACCACATGATCGCTGGCCCCAAGGGGTCTTTCATATGTGATGTCCTCGATATCTGCACTACTCAAGGTGAATACTAAGTCCAGCCTTGCTGGTTCATCTCTCCTCTCTCTCTTGTAGTGTCCCTTACATGTTGGTACATGAAGTTTTCCAGTACCACCTCCATCATCTTATCACTCCATGTATCTTGGCCCCCATGCGGCTCCAAGTTCTCCCAATCGATCTCCTTGTGGTTAAAGTCACCCATGATCAGGAGCTTTGCCCTGCATGCATGAGCTCTTCCGGCCACTGCAGCCAGTGTGTCAACCACCGCTCTATTGCTCTCGTCGTACTCTTGCCTTGGCCTCCTGCTGTTCTGTGGTGGGTTATACATCACTGCTATTACCACCTTGGGACCTCCAGAGTGAAGCGTTCCCGCTATGTAGTCACTTTCTTCTCCGCTGTCTCCTCTCTCCAGCTCATCAAAATTCGATCGGTTTTTGATCAACAATGCCACTCCTCCACCCCCCCTGTTCCCTCTGTCTTTCCTCAGGATCTGGTATCCCGTTGGAAAGATGGCATCTGTTATCATACCTGTGTGTGTGTGTGTGTGTGTGTGTGTGTGTACTCACCTATTTGTACTCACCTCTTTGTGGTTGCAGGGGTCGAGTCACAGCTCCTGGCCCCGCCTCTTCGCTGATTGCTACTAGGTCCTCTCTCTCCCTGCCCCATGAGCTTTATCATACCTCGCCTTAAAACTATGTATGGTTCCCGCCTCCACTACGTCACTTTCTAGGCTGTTCCACGGCCTGGCTACTCTATGACTGAAGAAATACTTCCTAACATCCCTTTGATTCATCTGAGTCTTCAACTTCCAACTGTGACCTCTTGTGTCTGTGTCCCTTCTCTGGAACATCCCGTCTTTGTCCACCTTGTCTATTCCGCGCAGTATTTTATATGTCGCTATCATGTCTCCCCTGACCCTCCTGTCCTCCAGTGTCGTCAGGCCGATTTCCCTCAACCTTTCATAGTAGGACAATCCCCGTAGCTCTGGGACTAGTCTTGTTGCAAACCTTTGCACTTTCTCTAATTTCTTGACGTGCTTGACTAGGTGTGGATTCCAGACTGGTGCTGCATACTCCAGTATGGGCCTGACGTAAATGGTATATACAGAGTCTTAAACGAATCCTTACTGAGGTATTGGAACGCTATCCGTAGGCTTGCCAGGCGCCCGTATGCTGCAGCAGTTATCTGATTGATGTGCGCCTCAGGAGATATGCTCGGTGTTATACTCACCCCCAGATCTTTTTCCTTGAGTGAAGTTTGCAGTCTTTGGCCATCTAAACTATATTGTGTCTGTGGTCTTCTTTGCCCTTCCCCAATCTTCATGATTTTTGCATTTGGCAGGGTTTAAAACTCAAGGAGCCAGTTGCTGGACCAGGCTTGTAGCCTATCCAGGTCTCTTTGTAATCCTGCCTGATCCTCATCCGATTTGATTCTTCTCATTAACTTCACATCATCTGCAAACAAGGACACTTCTGAGTCTATCCCTTCCGTTATGTTTTTCACATACACCAAGAACAGCGCAGGTCCTAGGACTGACCCCTGTGGAACCCCGCTTGTCACCGGCGCCCACTCTGACACCTCGTCACGTACCATGACTCGTTGTTGCCTCCCTGTCAGGTATTCTCTGATCCATTGCAGTGCCTTTCCTGTTATGTGTGCCTGATCCTCTAGCTTTTGCAGTAACCTCTTGTGAGGAACTGTGTCGAAGGCCTTCTTGCAGTCCAAAAAAATGCAGTCGATCCACCCCTCTCTCGCTTTTCTTACTTCTGTCACCTTGTCATAAAACTCTAGTAGGTTGTGACACAGGATTTTCCTTCCCTGAAACCGTGCTGGTTGTCAATTATACACTTGTTTCTTTCCAGGTGCATCCATCACTCTCCTCCTGATGATCTTCTCCATGACCTTGCATACTATACACGTTAGTGATACAGGTCTGTAGTTTAGTGCCTCATGTCTGTCTCCCTTTTTCAAAATTGGGACTACATTTGCCATCTTCCATACCTTGGGGAGTTGCCCAGTTTCAAATGATGTGTTGAAGATCTTTGTTAATGGTACACACAATATCTCTGCTCCCTCTTTAAGGACCCACGGAGAGATGTTGTCTGGTCCCACCGCCTTTGAGGTGTCAAGTTCGCATAGCAGCTTCTTCACCTCTTCCTTGGTTATATGTACCTCATCCAGCACTTGCTGGTGTACCCCCTGTTCTGATTTCCTGGAGTCCTACTGGTTTTCCACTGTAAATACTTCTTTAAATCTCGTGTTGAGCTCCTGACATACCTCCCCGTCATTTCTTGTGAATTCCCCATCACCCTTCCTCAGTCTGATTACCTGGTCCTTGACGATTGTTTTCCTCCTGATGTGGCTGTACAACAGCTTCGGGTCAGTCTTGACTTTCGATGGTATGTCATTTTCATAATGCCGCTGAGCCTCCCTTCTTATCTGTGCATATTCGTTTCTGGCTCTTCGGCTAATCTCTTTATTTTCCTGAGTTCTCTGTCTTCTGTACCTTTTCCATTCTCTAGTACACCTAGTTTTTGCCTCCCTACACCTTTGGGTGAACCAAGGACTCGTTCTGTTCTTCCCATTATTTCTGTTTCCCTTGGGAACAAACCTATCCTCTGCCTCCTTGCATTTTGTTGCCACATAGTCCATCATTTCTTGTGCTGGTTTCCCTGTCAGTTCCCTCCCACTGAATGTCTTGAAGGAAGTTCCTCATGCCTGAGTAGTTCCCCCTTTTGTAGTTTGGGTTTTCCCACCCTATTCCTGCTACTCTCTCTACTTGGAGCTAAACTATGTAGTCGAAGCACAGAACCACATGATCACTAGCTCCCAGGGGCCTTTCATACATGATATCCTCGATGTCCGAACTGCTCAAGGTGAATATAAGGCCCAGTCTTGCTGGTTTATCCTCTCCTCTCTCTCTAGTAGTGTCTCTAACATGTTGATGCATGAGATTTTCCAGTACCAAATCCATCATCTTGGCTCTCCATGTTTCGGGACCCCATGGGGCTCCAAGTTTTCCCAGTCAATCTCCTTGTGATTGAAATCACCCATAACTAGTAACTTTGCCCCCCCCCCATGTGTGCTCTCCTGGCCACCTCGGCTAGTGTGTCGATCATTGCTCTGTTGCTCTCATCGTATTCTTATCTTGGCCTCCTGCAGTTCTGTGGTGGGTTGTACATTACTGCAATTATCACCTTATGTCCCTCAGACTGGATTGTTCCTACTAAGTAGTCCCTTTCGCCTGTACCATCCATTCCTTCCATTTTCTCAAAACTCCACTTGTTTTTAATGAGCAGTGCCACTCCTCCTCCCCCTCTCCTCCCTCTGTCTTTCCTGAGGATTTGATATCCGGATGGAAAGATTGAATCTGTTATTATTCTGGTGAGTTTTGTTTCTGTGAGTGCTATTATGTCTGAGGATGTCTCCTTGATTCTTTCGTGCCACTCCTCATACTTATTCGTTATTCCATCTGCATTTGTATACCACACCTTCAACTTCTTTTCTAAGACTGTGGTCTGGGAGGTGTATTGGGGTTGGGGAAGTGGGAGACCTGATAAGGAACTATGGGTGGTTGCTGTGGGGGTGGAGTTTGTAATGCAGAGGGTGGGGGCATTGGATGGGCATGGGTGTTTTGATTTAGAGTGTTTGGTTGCATGGGTTGCCCGGGTTTGGGAGGCTTCTTTAGGAAGTTGTAGGGAGGCTGAAATTTGATCTTCCCTGTGTCGGGGGATTTTTGTCGTCTTCCCCCTCCCCTCTTTTCCCCTTTCACCTTTCCATCTTCTCGTTTCGTTTTTGTTGTTTTTCGTCGCGGTGAGATACCCCTTTGTATGCCGGCTGTCCCCTTAAATCTGCTTCCCCTGCGGATCCTGTTCCGAGTCGATTCTCCCTTAAAAGTCACTTTCACGGGCCCGGGTTCTTTTTTTACAAACCCCCTATTCTCCGAAAATTTTTCCCAGCGGGGTCATGTCGTCTTCTCCTTTTGTTTTCATGATGCTTTAAATTTGCTTTTTTTCCCTTGTTTTTTTGCTTCTATGCTTCCCCTTAAACTTTCGGGACCCCATTCACAAAGATGACCTCCCCCTTTCATTTTCCACTGATTCCCTTGTATCCCCTCATTAAATTTGATTTCCCCTCCTTGCAGCTTTCCTTTCTTAGTTTCACTAGCTAATGAAAATCGGGCTCGTGGCCTGCTTTTTCCCCTTTGGTTTCCCCCGGGGCTCTGCTGGGGTCTGTTAGGGCCTCCACTTAGCTTAGTTTTCTTTACTATAGTCTCCATGATAAGCTTCCCCATGCATTTTTGCCCCTTTTCCCCCGCAGCCCCCTTTTTTGTACTGGGGTAGCTCTCTGTTCCCAAAAAAACCCAAATGTTCTTTAGTTCTTTAGGCTGTTTAGATTTTTCAGTTCCTCTTTAAACCTAATCCTGGCCTCTGCGCTTTGACTTGCACCCCCCACTCCTGTTTTCCCATATTTTTTCCTCTTTCCATTTATGTTAATTCTTCTAGTTTTTTTTCCCCATATTTTCCCTTTTTTTTCGAGCTCTGCTGCCCAATTTTCCCTTTTGCGCTTCCTCCTCCTGTTTTTGTTTTTCTTGTTTCTCGGGAAAAACCCATTTTTTGTTTTTCCCGTTGCCTCGAGGGGAAAAACCAATGTAATTCTGTGTGTTAGGTTAGGTGTATGTCAGAGTGTGGGGGGGGGGGGTAGAGGGGGAATGTGGCTATTTGGGGGGGAAAGGGGAGGGGGGGTGGGGAGGAGGGAGAAGAAGTGGGTGGAGGGAGAGGGGGAAGGCAGGGGAAGGGGGGGGAGGGGGAGGGGGGAAAAGGGGGGAGGGAAACAGGGGAAGGAGTAAGATGTCGGGGGGAGGGGGGGAAATGTATGTGTGGTTTTGGCGTGTGTGTTGTGTTGTGTGTGTGTGTGTGTATGTGTGTTGTGGGTGTTGTGTGGTTGTGTCGTGTTGTGTGGGGGTGTGTGTGCGTGTGTGTGTTGTTGTGTGGTGTGGTTGTGTGTGTGTGTGTTGTGTGTGTATGTGTAGTGTGTGTGTGTGTGTGTGTGTGTTGTGTGTGTGTGTTGTGAAAATGTGTTGTGTGCATTTGTGTGTGTTGTGTGGTTTTTGTGTGGTGTGTTGTGTGTGTGGTTTGGTGTGTTTTTGGTGTGTGTTTGTGGTGTGTGTGTGTGTGTTGTTGTTTGTGTGTGTAGGGGTATTGTGTGTATGTGGTGTATGTGTAGTATGTGTGTGTGTATGTGTATGTGTGTGCATATCCCCCTAGTTGAGTTGCAGAGGGCGATCCCCTGCTCCCCGGGCCCCGCCAGGAGTGTTGTGTGTGTATGTGTGTGTGTGTGTGTGTGTGTGTGTGTGGGGTGTGGGTGTGGGGGGGGTGGGGGGGGTGTGGGGGGGTGTGTGTGGGTGTGTGTGGGTGTGTGTGGGTTGTGTGTGGGGTGTGTGTTTGGTGTGGGTGGGTGTGTGTGGGGGGTGTGTGGGTGTGTGTGTGTGTGGGGTGTGGTGCGCACATAGGGTAGCTACTCTTTTTAAGATTATTAAATTTTTTTTACAATCAATTCCTTATTAATATGCACTAAAATATTCTATATAATTTAATTGTGTACACTTGTTTTTTGTGTGTTGTGTTTTACTAGCTTGTCGTTCTTTGAAAAAGAGGGGGGGGGGGGTCAACGTTAACAATATTTGTTATTGTTGTTGGTTCACCGGTACTCTCCGGCCCAGATCTCCCCCACATAGGCTACTTTACTTTTTGAAGGATTATAGGATTATTTTTTCTCACTAAATTTCCCTTATTAATTTTATACTAATGTTTATTATAATAATTACTGGTGCACACGTGTGTTTGTATGTGCGTATTGTTTATAGTTTTTGTCGCTGTCAGGGGGGGGGGTTCACTAGGCTACAAAAACTCTTCTGGAGTTTACCTGGAGATATTTAGAAAATTTTACTAAACATTTTCAGGGTTACCACTATCTATCCCCTGGTACTGAAATGGGAGAGAGTGAGGGTATAGCTTTAAAACCAGCAGGGCGAGACACTGACACTTTAGAAAACAAAACCAAATTAACCACAAATAGGCAAGTGATGTCGTCTGCACAACATGGAGGTTCTGCTGGTCGGCTGCTATCAACTCCTTTCAATTTTGTAACTCCTTCAGGAACTTTATCATGCATTCAATTTTTTTATTTTATTTTTCATTTAAGACTTGGTATTCACTCTTTTTTCTTTAGTACAGTATTATGGTCATAACAAATCTGATTATATTAACTGCATTCACAACACCAACAGCTGGGGATTGACTTAATTTTTTCTTACTTTCAGTATTTACTTAATCACTCTTTTATGACCTTATCACTACACTGCTGTTATAACCAACCAACATATGTATTTGTTAATATTTCAGATCACACCGTTAACCCAATTAACTGTTTGTATATTTTGTGTCAACACTGGTGCCAGCAGCCTGATCAGCTGACTGCTACCCTCCCTCACTCACCATTCATTCAAATTTAAATTGTAAAATTCTTGATCTTATCACATTATTCGCACTCTTGAAAGTTGTTACACTCTTGTAGGTATGTTCACTGATTCAATCACGTACGATGACCGCTAATAATATCTTAGGATAGTCACTAGAACGCTAAATCCTGGGAGCACTATTTAGTGATACTGCTTCACGTGTGTGTGTGTGTGTTTTGTGTGTGTGTGTGTGTGTGTGTGTGTGTGTGTGGTGTGTGTGTGTGTGTGTGTGTGTGTGCGTGTGTTTGATGTGCTTAAGTGTTGGAAGCTATATGGAATCCGTCTTCTAACTCTGGGTTATGTTATTAAGCAATATAAATAAAAAAAATTATTTAAAAATTTTAACTGAATCAATAAGTTTGAATTTTACATTTATATATTCAGAGGAAAACCCCGCTGGACTTCAGCAGGAGACGAACACGGAGAAGGAAGCGTCTTCAGGGGTCCTCATCGGCATTCGTCATCATCATCATCGTCGTTTCATCATCGTCGGCGTATCGTCATCATCCGCATTTCTTCGTCGTCGGTTTTCGACGTCAAACATCAGCAGCGGAGCGACGGGAAGACCCGAAACGCTGCAGCTCTTCCTACTGCTGCTGCTGCCTTCCTCTCTCTCATTTGCATTGCCACTGCTGCCTCTCCTCCCCCTTAGATGATAAGACAACAACACTGCAGGTAAAGGCAGATGGATCGCTAGATGTGTAGTACAGTGATACTCTGGCATATCTACGGAAGGGGGCTACGGAGCGCCAGATGTGTAGTACAGTGATACTCTCGCATATCTACGGAGGGGGGCTACGGAGCGCCAGATGTGTAGTACAGTGATACTCTGGCATATCTACGGAAGGGGGCTACGGAGTGCCAGATGTGTAGTAGGTAGTACAGTGACACTCTCGCATATCCACGGAAGGGGGCTACGGAGCGCCAGATGTGTAGTACAATGATACTCTGGCATATCCAGGGAAGGGGGCTACGGAGCGCCAGATGTGTAGTACAGTGATACCCTCGCATATCTACAGAACGGGGCTACGGAGCGCCTGATGTGTAGTACAGTGGTACTCCTGCATATCTCCAGAAGGGAAATATAAACACATATGAAGTATAATGTGATCCTTTATTGACTACGTTTCGCCCACACAGTGGGCTTTTTCAAGTCACAAACAGTTCTGTTTGTGACTTGAAAAAGCCCACTGTGTGGGCGAAACGTAGTCAATAAAGGATCACATTATACTGCATATGTGTTTATATTTCCATTGTGTCGGTATTTTATACCATTTATTTCCATCTACAGAAGGGGGCTACGTAGTGAAGGCGGTGTGATGGCTAGAACTGTCGAGGTTTTCAACAGACCCTCCTCTGGCAGTGGCAGAAGAATTCCCACAGAAATAATGGGAATCTGTCTTCCCTTAGTTCGCTCAAAGACAAATTGAGTGATTTGAGGCTCATGGAATAACGTGTTTCCTGGTTTGTTAATACACTCGTATCCTGTACATTTTCGTAAAACAAAAAATATACAGAGGAACTCTATACTTCGTATCTGTACTTGATGTATTAACAAGTGTATTTTCTTGTGTAAAATCATGTTGCTTATTGCAACATAGTTTTTCCATGTTACTGGCTACATACCCTAACCGCTGGGAAGATCTATGACTCTGCTTGTGAAAATTTATAGCATTGCATCGGTGACTTAGGAACATGCAGAACAGTACAGTCGGCAGAAAATGACGTGGAAGTCACTCCGAGAATTCACGAAACCAGACGCAGCTTCGAGATAAGTGATGAAGACCACTCATACAAGAATTCATGTTCCTAGTGGCGGGTATAAGTTATGTTATATTACTGTGTTCCTATCCAGGCGCACACACTCACACACACACAGACAGACACACACACAGAGACACAGACAGACTGAAAGACAGGCACACGCACAAATATATGTACATACATACATACATACATACATACATACATACATACATACATACATACATACATACATACATACATGCAATAAGATCACAGTAAACAGGTGATTTCAGAATATGCAAAAACCACTGTGAAAGAATAGAGATGTTCCAATCGCTTTCGTGACTACTTACATTATCAAAGAACAATCATTGTTCCTTGATAATGTGAGTAGTCACGAAAGCGGTTGGAATTTCTCTATTCTTTCACAATGGTTGTTTTGCATAAATACATGCATATTATTTATATAATATTATATTATTTATATATATTTTATATATATTTATATATATATATATATATTATATATATATATATATATATATATATATTTATATATATTTATATATTTTATTGTTTTATATGTATATATCATATCGGCTCATGTATATCTCTACTGGTCATGATAAAATGTATATAGGAGAGTGTCCTTCAGGGTTTAGCACTGTGTCAGATATCCTTTTCAGGGGCAAAGGTTTTAAAATAGTGTTCATTATTCATTGGCAATTTACATACACACACCACACATACACACACACACAATACACACACACACACACACACACACACACAGTCAGTCAGCAGACGTGGGTCACAAGGGCTCCGAGAACTTTAGTGGTTTTTAAGTCGGGGCAGTAACTGCTAGCAGTAATCAGTGGTAGTGACAACGTCAGTGAACAATCCTACGAGTGAAAACCCCAGAGTTATTAGTTAAAAAAGTCGAGAGGAAGCCTGAAATCTTTAATATTTCAAAGTGTCAAACCATTAGTGGCTAGTAGGCTTCTGTTGCTACACAGATTCAAATATACAAAGATTCAAGTGAGTTGTGGAAGCGGGTGTTCAAAAATTTTCGAGAGATTGGATAACAAGTGAAATGTAGGGCACCATACAGTGAGAGTGAAAAAGTTAAGCAAAAATAGAAAGGAAAAATATAATATATAACAAGGGAAGGTGGCAGTAGGCCTGCTGAAACAGTGACGTCACAACAGTTGTTGTGACATTATACATATAAAGTGTAACACCGAACGTGAAGTGTTTTTCCAATATAAGTAAAGTGTGTATTCTATCATAAGTTGGCATTGAGGGACGCGGGATGCATGAGCATATACGGTTATAAAGATCATGGATGAAGAATTTTCAAAATAGTGTTTAGAAGCATGTGTTACGACGACTACGTCATCAGCATCTGGCAACTTGTCATCGCATCACTGCCAGCTTAAGTATCACTCACCTTTTTGGGGTTGTTTTGGGGGTTCTGAATCTGGTCTTGCATCACTGTTAGACACTGGTCACTCACCCCTGCAAGTTATTACCTTTAATTAGAGCAGAAATAGCATAGATAAGGGAAATAGTGTTGACTAGCGAGGAGCGGGCCTAGCGAGGGGAAGCCTAGTGGGGTGACGTCAGACACTCCTAGAAGCTGAGACAAGCTAAAATTTTTACAACCTAATTTACTTTCTGTGTTTTATAAGTAGAAGTGATAAGTGCTAGAATCACTGTTGGTAGTTTTAGAAATACGGGTATTACTACTGATATTTATGAGCAGTATGAATACTTAGAAGTGGGGCACACATACACACGCACACACACACACACACACACACACACACACACACACACACACACACACACACACACACATACAGACACACACACACCCATATACAGGATTTCACCCTTCCTGTGAAGTGACCCTCTAACCCTTCCTTCCTCCCCTGCCTCTCTCCCTCTCTCTCCTCTCTCTTCCTCTCTCTCTTTTTCTCTCTCTCTCTACTCTCTCCTCTCTCTCTCTCTCTCTCTCTCTCTCTCTCTCTCTCTCTCCCCTTTCTCTCATCCTCTCTTCCTCTCCCTCTTCCTTCTCTCTTCCTCCCCTTTCTTTGTCTCTTCCTCTCTCTTCCTCTCTCTCCCTCTCCCTCCCTCTCCCTCTCTCTCTCCCCTCTTTTCTTCCTCTCTTTCTCTTTTCTCTTCCTCTTCTCTCTCTCTCCCCTCTTTCCCTTGTCACTCCCCCCTCTCTCTTACCTTTTCCCTCTCTCTCTCACTTTCTCCCCCTTTTCCTCCTACCCCTCCCTTCTCTCTTTTTTCTCCCTCTCTCTCACTCTCCCCCCCTTTTTCTTTTTAAACTTTCCTTTTAAAAAAAAAAAAAAAATGGTTGGGACTCGCAGGAATCAGGGATCAGATGACAATGGTACTGGTAGGGAGGAAATGGATGGAGGAGCAGTGGAAAAGGTTTAGAGCAAGAATGGGAGAGAAAATTAGGAGAGCTTTCTGAAAAAATGGAGAAAGAGCCTCTGTGAAATGGGAAAAGAGGTTGGAGAGGAGACGAAGAATTGGGAGGCACAAGTCGAAACTGCAGTAGCCAGGGTAAAGGTCCTAGAATTTGAGGTAAACAGGCGGAAGCAAGTCTCAGGGGTAGTGACCAGAGAAGACACACCATACGAAGCTGAGAGGCTGAACGGGAAAGGAAGGAGATATGAAATATGCTAAGGTCCAATCAGCCTTCAAAGAAGGGCCAGGGAGTGGAAGGGAAGAGCAGATGGGTGCAGATGGAGAGGGAGTAGGTCGAATGCTGAGGCACAACCATGCTACCAAGAGCCACTGGAAAAATCAAGGGAGAAAATGACCAATACAGACGGGGAACCAGAGTCACAGGGGGAGAGGCAATGGGAGGAGGAAAGGGCAAAATCAGTGTTTATCCATGGGCTTGGGGGGAGAGAGGAAAGGACACACACTGAAAGACGGCAGGAAGAAGAAAGGAGATTGAGAAAATCACAGGGAAATTAGGGGGAGAAGACATGGACGAGATTGTAAATTTTCAGAGAATAGGGGGGTACTTGAAGGGAGAAACCGACCGATCAAGTTGATTCTCAGGACAAAAAACAGTGCGGAACAGGATCCTCCAAGAAAAACCACGGTTGAGAAGCTCGGAAGAGTAAAAGAAGGTGTTCCTAGACAGAGACAGAACACAAAAAGGAGACAGCAGCTGAGGGAGAGGACAAAAAAGCGAAAGGAGCTAGGAAAGGAGACAAGGATGGAACCAGCAGAGGTCAGTCAGAGCAGAACAGAGCAGCAAGAGCAAGCAACACACAACTATCCTCAGAACCCCACAACCTATCACACCATCCCAACACACATACAATCCTACCACAAACTTCCACCCAACCCCAACCATAGAATCCCACAGTATGCTACCAGGTCTCCCACCCACACAGGCCCCCCAAACCACAGTTTGGAAAGGAAACTGAAAAGGGATGGTACACAAACGCTGATGGAATAACAAAACAAGTGGGAGGAGTGGCACGAAAGAGTCAAAGGGCATCACCAGGACCCTTTATAGCAATCACAGAAACCAAGCTTACAGGTATAACAGATGCCATTTCCCAAAAAGGATACCAGATCCTGAGGAAAGACAGAAGGAACAAAGGGGGGGGGGGAGGAAATGGCATTGCTGATCAAACCCCCGATGGAAAATTTTTATGAGCTGGAGAGAGGAGACAGCGGAGAAGAAAGTGATTGCATAGCGGGAACGCTTCACTCTGGAGGTCCCAAGGTGATATTGCAGTGATGTATAACCCACCACAGAACAGCAGGAGGCCAAGGCAAGAGTATGACGAGGAGCAATAGAGCGATGGGTTTACACACTGGCTGCAGTGGCCAGAAGAGCTCATACATGCAGGGCAAAGCTCCTGATCATGGGCGACTTTAACCACAAGGAGATCGAATGGGAACTTGGGGACACATGGGGGCCAAGATACATGGGGGGCTAGATGATGGAGGTGGTACTGGGAAAACTTCATGTACCAACACGTAAGGGGGCACTACAAGAGAGAGAGGAGGGATGAACCCGCAAGACTGGACCTTAGTATTCACCTTGAGTAGTGCAGATATTGAGGACATCACATATGAAAGACCCCTTGGGGCCAGCGATCATGTGGTTTTTAGCTTCGAATACACAGTAGAGCTACAAGTGGAGGGGGGGGAAGCAGGAAGGCCAGGACGAAAGAAACCAAACTACAGGAAAGGGGACTTCACATGAATGGGAACTTCCTGAATGAGGTTCAGTGGGACAGAGAACTGGCAGGAAACCAGTTAATGAGATGATGGAATATGTAGTCACAATGTGCAAGGAGGCTGAGGAGAGGTTTGTACCCAAGGGTAAAAAGGAATAATGAAAAAGCCAGGATGAGCCCATGGTTCACTCCCAAAAATGCAAGGAGGCAAAAAAACCAAGTGTGCTAGGGAATGGAAGAAAATATAGAAGGCAAAGGACCCAGGAGAATAAGGAGAGCAGTCGTAGAGCCAGAAACGAATATGCACAGATAAGAAGGGGGGCCCAAAGTCAATATGAAAAACGACATAGCAGCAAAAGCCAAATCTGACCCGAAACTGTTATACAGCCACATCAGGAAGAAAAAAACCGTCAAGGACCAGGTAATCAGGCTAAGGAAGAAAGGAGGAGAGACAACAAGAAATGACAGTGAAGTATGTGAGGAACTCAACAAGAGATTTAAAGAAGTGTTTTACAGAGGAGACAGAAAGGGCTCCAGAAAGACAGAGAGGTGGGGTACAAACCCCCATTGTGGTCACAGTACACACAACCCAGGAAGAAGTGAAAAGGCTTCTGAGTGAGCTAGATACCTCAAAGACAATGGGGCCAGATAACATCTCTCCATGGGTCCTGAGAGAGGGAGCAGAGGCGCTATGTGTACCCCTAACAACAATATTCAAAACATCTATCGAAAAAGGGAGATTGCCTGGGGCATGGAAGACAGCCATGTGGTACCAATCTTTAAAAAAGGAGACAGACAGAAGAACTAAACTACAGACCAGTGTCACTGCCATGTATAGCAATGCAAAATCATGAAAAGATTGTCAGGAGAAGAATGGTGGAACATCTAGAAAGGAATGATCTCATCACCAGCAGACAACATGGTTTCAAAAGACGGGAAAATCCTGTGTCACAAACCTACTGGAGTTCTATGACATGGTGACAGCAGTAAGACAAGAGAGAGAGGGGTGGGTGGATTGCATTTTCTTAGACTGCAAGAAGGCGTTTGACACAGTACCCACAAGAGATTAGTGCAAAAACTGGAGGACCAAGCAGGAATAACAGGGAAGGCACTGCAATGGATCAGGGGAAAATTGTCAGGAAGACAGCAGCAAGTAATGGTACGAGGGAGGTATCAGAGTGGGCACCTGTGACCAGCGGGGTCCCCCAGGGGTCAGTCCTAGGACCAGTGCTGTTTCTGGTATTTGTGAACGACATGACGGAAGGAATAAACTCCGAGGTGTCACTGTTTGCAGATGACGTGAAGTTGATGAGAAGAGTTCATTCGATCGAAAGACCAGGCAGAAATACAAAGTGATCTGGACAGGCTGCAGACCTGGTCCAGCAACTGGCTCCTGGAGTTCAATCCCACCAAGTGCAAAGTCATGAGGATTGGGGAAGGGGAAAGAAGACCGCAGATGGAGTACAGTCTAGGGGGTCAGAGACTACAAACATCATCATGGAAAAAGATCTTGGGGTGAGTAAACACCAGGCACATCTCCTGAAGCGCACATCAACCAAAAAATGCTGCGGCATATGGGCGCCTTGCAAAACCTCAGAACAGCATTCCGACATCTTAATAAGGAATCGTTCAGGACCCTGTACACCGTGTACGTTAGGCCCATATTGGCGTATGCGGCACCAGTTTGGAACCCACACCTAGCCAAGCATGTAAAGAAACTAGGAAAGTGCAAAGGTTTGCAACAAGACTGGTCCCAGAGTTAAGAGGTATGTCCTATGAGGAGAGGTTAAGGGAAATCAACCTGACGACACTGGAGGACAGGAGAGATGGGGGACAAATGATAACGACTTACAAAATACTGAGAGGAATTGACAAGGTGGACAAAGACAGGATGTTCCAGAGACTGGACACAGTAACAAGGGGACACAGTTGGAAGTTGAAGACACAGATGAATCAAAGGGATGTTAGGAATATTTCTTCAGCCACAGAGTAGTCAGGAAGGGGAATAGTTTGGGAAGCGATGTAGTGGAGTCAGGATCCATACATAGCTTTAAGCAGAGGTACGATAAAGCTCATGGTTCAGTGAGAGTGACCTAGTAGCGACCAGTGAAGGGCGGGGCCAGGAGCTTGGACTCGACCCCTGCAACCTCAACTAGGTGAGTACAACTGGGTGAGTACACACACAACACACACCACACACACACCCCACACACACACACACACACACACACACACACATACACACACACACACACACACACCCCACACACGCACACACATACACACACACACACACACATACACACACCACACAACACACACACACACACTCACACCACACACACATACACACACACATACACACACAGAGGTATGTCCTACGAGGAGAGGTTAAGTGAAATCAACCTGACGACACTGGAGGACAGGAGAGATAGGGGGGACATGATAACGACATACAAAATACTGAGGGGAAATTTGGGACAAGGTGGACAAAGACAGGATGTTCCAGAGATTGGACACAGTAACAAGGGGACACAGTTGGAAGTTGAAGACACAGATGAATCACAGGGATGTTAGGAAGTATTTCTTCAGCCACAGAGTAGTCAGTAAGTGGAATAGTTTGGGAAGCGATGTAGTGGAGGCAGGATCCATACATAGCTTTAAGCAGAGGTATGATAAAGCTCACGGTTCAGAGAGAGTGACCTAGTAACGATCAGTGAAGAGGCGGGGCCAGGAGCTCGGCCCTCGACCCCCGCAACCTCAACTAGGTGAGTACAACTAGGTGAGTACACACACACAACACACACACACACACACACACACACACACACACACACATACACACACGCGCACACACCCCACACACACACACACACACACACACACATACACACACACACACACACACACACACACACACACACACACACACACACTGCAAATCTATGGATTTTTTCATATTTTTTTTTATGGTTCGGACACAAATAATTGTTAAAGGTATTATGGTTATTTCTGGAAAAATTTATATTAATGTTCTATTGTTACCTGATTTTACTTATTAAAGCGTGATATGACATGACATGACGCGACATGACATGACATGAGATGACATGACGTGACATGACGTTACTTAGATCACTCTCTAAACGATTTAATCTCTGAAAAATAAAAATTCTAGTCTCTCATAGACAATCATGATTCACACAAAATATTACTTGACTCAACCTTAGATGACATGACTCCGTCATGACTGGTAGAGGTGTTTCAACAACATCCTGACACAATCACAATTGTTTCCTTGGAAAGTCTCCTCTGACAATTACCTGACCACAAATTACGTGCAAGACTTGACCTGTACATTGGACTTATCATCTTTCCCTGACTTGAGACATGAATCATTTAAGGCAGACGTGAGACATGAATAATTTAAGGCAGACGTGAGACATGAATCATTTAAGGCAGACGTGAGACATGAATCATTTAAGGCAGACATGAGTGCTTTATCCTATATTACTCGATTTATCCTTATGTCCGCAGTAAGATAACTTAGATTAACTTGAATCGCCTTTATTTCACATAGATTCTAAGTTAGCCGAATTATTATTAATTACTCGCATTAATTTTCGCGTGGCATCTCTGATTTACATTTATATTTTGTAATCCGCTTTTATTTAATTTTGCTCTTTTCATTTTAAAAGTCTTTTATCAATAAATTTGCTTAATAATGTGGCAAGTGTACTTATGACACAGAAAACTGAAGTAAATTTAGCTCGCTTTGTGAAAGTGACGTAACGACTTGAAGTGGCCTTTACTGTGATGATAATTACCTTTTACAATTATATCCAACTTGCTGTTTGCCTTTGTTAATTGTGATTTTTCTATATTTTATTATATTATAGCAAAATTGTGAGCCTGCAAATAACTGCCTATATTACACGTTATTTTTTGTGGAAGTTACAAGACTGTTTACTCTTTGTCATAACCTGTAAACGACTGTCCCACTGATTCTCAATGGCCATATCTGCCCGTTACTGACCGACTGATTCTCTATGGCCATATCTGCCCGGTACTGACCGACTGATTCTCTATGGCCATATCTGCCCGTTACTGACCGACTGATTCTCTATGGCCATATCTGCCCGTTACTGACCGACTGATTCTCTATGGCCATATCTGCCCGTTACTGACCGACTGATAGTCCAGATTAGTATTATAATAAAAAAGAAGTGCTAAGCCACAAGGGCTATACAGCGCTGCAGGGTAAGGAAGGAAGCGAGGGTATTGGATGGCAGAAGGGAGGAGGGATGATCAGCAGGTTACAGAAAACAGCGGGGCAGGGGATAGTACGGGGGTAGAGGGTAGCAAGAGATTGAAGTAGAAAGGGTTGAAGGTATCAGAATTTGTGAAGTAAGTCAGTTGTTGTCAAAAAGTCAATGAGAGAGTCTGGATGAAAAGGTGGTCCATCAGCGAGAGGGAAGGTAAAGAGAGAGCAGCGGAGCGAAGACGACGACAGAGGTAAATTCTGCGTGCTCGTTGATAAAGTGGGCAGTCCAACAGAATGTGGCTGACTGATAATGGAGCTTGGCAATTCTCACAGAGAGGAGCAAGACGCCTCTCCATGAGATATCCATGAGTAAGACGAGTATGGCCAATGCGAAGACGGGAGAGAGTAGTCTCCCAACCTCGACACTGGTGATAAGAAGACGGCCAGTAACCTATACTCGGTTTAATAGATCGAAGTTTGTTGCAGAGCATAATAGACCAACGTTGTTGCCAACGGGTGTGAAGGTGGGAAGATATTCCAGCAAAATAGTCCGTAAATGGAATACCTCTATAAGAAACTGGTAGGTCATGTACTGCTGACCGCGCAGCAGTGTCTGCCTGTTCATTGCCCTGTATGTCAACATGACCAGGGACCCAACAAAAAACAATATCTTTATGCTTGGTAAAGATGCGGCGTAGCCAAAGTTGGATACGGAGGACTAAGGGGTGAGGTGTATCAACCGTATTGCATCAGGCATAGATGCAATACGGATAAGTGCTGTAAGGATGGCATATAATTCAGCAGTAAAAATACTAGCCGAAGATAGTAAATGCCCTTGTACGACGCTGTCCGGAAAACACTGCTGCGAATCCTACGCCGTCAGAAGACTTAGAACCATCTGTGTACACAGCAATGGCATGAGAATGAGAGTGAAAGTGGTCAAGAAAAAGAGAGTGGGAAGCGACCGTAGACAGTTGGGCTTTCGAGCAAGGGAGGGAGAAAGAACAGACTCGAACAGCTGGAACTTCCCAGGGGGGTAGGGAAAAGTGAGATGCTACATGTACATAGAAAGGTGGTAGTTGAAGAGAAGACAAGAGCGAATGAAGGCGAAGAGAGAAGGGACGGAGTAAACAGGGCGGCGAACAAATAAAGAATGTCTACTAATATCAGTGACCATTCTATAAATGGAAGGATTGCGGAGATCATGAGAGCGTACATAGTAGCGCAGGCAATGGGCATCACGGCGATCGGATAAGGATGGAACGTTCGCTTCTGCATAGAGGCTCTCGACAGGGGAAGAGCGAAAAGCACCAAGGCATAAACGTAATCCTTGGTGATGAATGGGGTTAAGGATAGAGAGAGTAGCAGGAGATGCCGCTGAATAGATCTGGTCACCATAATCAAGTTTCGATAAAATAAGGGTGGAATGTAGGCGAAGGAGGGTTCGAACGATCAGCTCCCCATGAAAGATGAGCAAGGGTTTTAAGAAGGTTCACCCGGCTGTGACAAGTTGCCTTCAGAGAGGTAATGTGAGGTTTCCAGGATAACCTACGATCAAAGAGGAGGCCCAGAAACTTGACTGTAATCACGTCAGGGATACGGGAGCCATAGAGGTACAAAGGATGATCGGAGATGACAGAGCGTCTAGTGAAAGTAATTTGGTGGGTTTTAGTGCTGGAAAATTTAAACCCACGTGTGGTGGCCCAATTGGAAACACGGTCGACTGCATGTTGGAGAGAAACTGTAATGAGGTGACAGTCAGCACCTGCACAGGCAATAGCGAAGTCATCAGCATAGAGTGATGACCAAATATTTGATGGAAGACTAGAGGCCAAATCATTAATAGCAAGGAGAAAAAGTCTCTGCAATATATTCAGAGATTGCTTCAAGTGTTTCGGAATTCAGAGACGTCGTATGGGAGACAATATTGGAAATGGTAGGGGGAGGATGAGTAAAGATTGGAACTGTATTGGACTGTACGAAGGTAGGGGGGGCAAAAGGGTGGAGGGAACTGGAGAAGCGTGGCAGGGGACAGAAGAGGCAGAAACCTGGGAGGTGGCAGAAGAGGAAGAAACTTTGGGGGGAACAGGGGAGGAAGATACAGTACGTGGAGGAGGGTGAACCTCTACACTTGTAACTGAGCCAATAGAGGGGGAGAAACCGGGGGAAGACAGGGGGGGTAAACACCACCCAAGGAGCCCCCCTTGAATAGCTCCTGTCTGTAGATGGGTTCTACTCCCAGGCACGTCCAAGAAAGCCTTAATCAAATCTCCTGTAGGGGAGCGTAGAAACTTCCTGGGGATCACCGTCTCTCCACCCCCACAGGCTGCTGCTTAACTCCCTCCCGGGCCACGTTGCGGGACAATCCGAAGCCACAGGTAGTGTCACACAATTCTAACACGGCCCCCTCCACATCGTCCGCCCAATTACCTTAGCCTGCTGCACACAAAGTCTTTTTCGGCAGAGTTTCCCCGCCGATACTGTGACTACTTGCCGTTCCCTAGGCCGCGCGGGCCGCTGCTTAAATACAATCCACATCCAGCCGCCTTGTGGGTCATAGCCGCCGCACAGGCGACACTCTTGCGTTGTCCGCGTAGTCCACATACATCTGTGTCCATAAAATCCTCCAGGCAACAAACAATGGAAAAGGGTCTTCTTAAAGACAGTCTGACAGTGTAAAGATCCACACCGGCAGACCCTTCATAGATTCCCACCCGCCATCGAAACTAAAGTATAGCATGCACCTCACCAAATCTTTGAAATGTCTCTCCTGATTTCCACATCGTCCGCCTCGAATGAACGTTTGCGATCCTCACCCGGGTGTAGTATTTGAGGCATCCCGCAGGCGTACCTCCACCAGATGAGACGGTGATGTTCTTTTCTCCTGGTACTGAGTGCACACGTCCTTTCATATGCCATCCACTGTGCAGAACTTATGAAGATGCAAGAATGAACCCATTAAGTGCTATTCCGTGCAATACTTCAACTTCAATGCCAAACGTGTACCCTATAAATCGTTGGTAATAAAACAGGGCATTCGTAGGTAAATAGCCCCATTAACAAGGTCAACCCACACGTGTTGCTCCCCGCGGTAGCAGCAGCCATCTTGTGCAAAGAGGAAGTTGCGCACCCAGAGAAAGCAGGAGCTGTTTGCCGCAGTGCGTCCACTCGCCCGAAAGCGAGAAGGACAATTGAATACATAATTAATCTCATTATGCCTTGGTCAAAACAGTGTACTGTACTGTACCTGGTCCATGTTGGTTATTAGTGCTAGTACTGTCCTTGTGTGTATTGTACGGTACTGGTCCTTGATGTTTATTGGCCTGTACTGGTCTTGTGTGTTATTGTGCTGTACGTGGTCTTGTGTGTTTTTGTAACTGTACTGGTCTTGTGTGTTATTGTGCTGTACTGGTCTTGTGTGTTGTTGTTTTTTTATTTTTTAATTTAAAACAAGACAATACAATTAAAAAGAATAAAAAGAACAATCTATCCGTTCTTACCCAGATTATAAATTACTTTGTCAAAATACACACAGACGTTTAACTCGTGCTGACCACAAACTGTCCCTCCTCCGCCAAGACATATACCCATGCAAACCTATGTTAAGCAATGATTACACAAGACTACATACAATAAACAATACAATTATTATAAAACAAAGAAGCAATCAAACCTAACTATATGCATTTTTTTTCCACTTTCATTTATATATTATATATATAATTATTTTGTTTTTATATTTATTTAAAACCAATACGTTTAACATAAATCAAAGAAACAGGTATGGACTCAATCAAATTAACTGACCAAAACTGAATTGCACCTATATGCCAGCAAGATATTCCTGCCAAACATACAACAAGAACCTTAATGCCAAGAACATAGCTAAAAAAAAATTACATGTCACAGGTCGTAACTGACATATATACACATTCATTGATGCAAAACCTAACATAATATAAATTGTACATATAACATGACATCTGACAAAGGCTTCAATATTACACTTGAACATAAATTATACAGAGAAGTTATTACAGTTAAAATATCCCATTCCTTCGCATTAATCAATAACCCATAAAACACTACCATCAAATCTTACTAGAACACTACAAACGCCATCCCTAACGATACAGCTTTACATATACCAACAGCGAGTATTACAGAAAAAGATACAGCTTAGAACAACAATAACAGAAGCGCTATACTGTTACAATATAACCCATTATACATAATCTCCGACAACAATGGATCTACGTCACTCACTAAACTGTCTAGATATGTCCTGTATACCAGACAGACTAAAATTAACAACAAGAAACTTAGCATTGACACCAAACGGTATCAGTACAGACCAAATTAAAAACTTTAAAAATAATCGAAATCATACCAATATAAATATTCATAACGTCAGACCCATGACCAAAGGCTCACAACACAGAAAGGGATATATATATAATATATATATATATATAAATATATAATATATCTATAATAAATATATAAAAAATAAATATATATAAATATAATATATATAATAGATATATATATAAATAATATATAAATATACACACACATCCACACCCGACCCAGCCCTCACCCCACACACCCACACTACAACAGTACACAGAATTTTTCACAAAATACCTTAATCAGATGCCACGTATGCACAACAGCAAACAGAACATAAGATATTCTCATCTGCAAAAAACCCCGCACGTAACATAAATACAAACATACACACTTCATGTCGCAAATAACTTATAACTCAAGAATCATGTTATACCAATCTGATACGTATCAAAATAATACTAAAAAATCTACAAATATTTTACCTACATTCTGAAAAGTTGTTATATCTAACATAACGAGACCTTGAGCTCTACAATCACACTTGGGCTGCCATAAAGTCTCAATGAAAAACCAGGAAAACCATTCCAAACCCCCGTTCACAACACTCTCACGACCGCCCCCCCCCAAAAGTGAGGCAGCCCGCTGTGACCCCTGACTTCCTCCAACCTATGAAAACCCCTTCACTCCACTTATTAACAATCCCAGATTTACAGAATCCCTAACGTTAGCATTCTATAAATCGCCCTCATGAGAAAGCCTGATCCCACTCCTCCCATACAAATTCTCCTTGTTACGACAACATCGTGCGAGTAGAACGTTAACCGCAAATAAACCTTCCTTCGCGTCTTCACTATCGCCCCTCCCCCTTCAACACCACGACATATATATATAATCTCCCAGGCTATAATCTAAAGCTCTTTATAACACCCTCGTCCTAACCCACCCATACTAGACTTAAAGCACGCAAAACCCGACACCCCACGGCCCCCCCCACCCTCTGCACCAACCTACTTAACCTGCACCTAACCTCCTCCTCGCCCTTCACAAAAAGTAAACTACATAACGCTGTCTCTCATCCCCCCTCCACCGATACCACACCCCCCACCCTCTACAACCTGTCTGATTCGAAATTCTCCACCAGCCGGAAGGATCCATGCTGAAAACGAAACATCCCTCACGGCGGCCCGAGGGTTTAAGCATCTTCATTTTTACTAAATCTAAAACCAAATACTCTTCTCACGCATACATGGGGAAAAAACCCTCAACTGGATAACGCACCTACCTACAAGTAACCACACACAAAACCCTTATGCGAACCTTTCTCAGTTCCCTAACCCAACATCACAGCCCTCAAAACTATTTTCACATCCCTCAACTCACATTCCTCGATACCAACTACCCAGCCTGTCGTGTATCCTTCCCAAACGCCCCTCGTTCACAACCCTCACGCAGACACTTCCCATTTAGTAAACACACATTTAGCCACTCCGTCTCAAATCCATCAACCCCAACCCAACCTGACTTACAATAGCATTACAGCCGTCCCTCCGAACCAATCACAACGTGAACCCCACAAATAATTTGTACAACCCGTTCTTAAATCCCCAAGTCGCGGTCCCTGAAATTGGGAACACAGCTGCAACAATGCCAAACCTTTACTATAACAAATAAAATGTTCACGACTATACTCGCTGTATCGAGTTAGGTGCTGGGTCTCAGAACACCTAGACGCCCCACAGATCCTTTTCGCAAATAACCTATCCGCGTTTTTCCTCCCGCACCCAACCATGTCCTCCTTATAAATAATACCACAAATCATTAAAGAACCAAAAGACTAACCGCCCATTCTTTAACAACTTATCATCTCCCCCCCACACCCCCCACCCAAGAACCCAACCCCATGCCCTTGACTCGCACAATTTACCTGCATACCCGTGCACTTCCAATAATTGCACAACCTCGTCAAACACTCCCATTGCATCCTTTTGACGAATGAGAACATGGTGTCGTCAACATATCCAATTAAACCCTGGCCAGTCGCTCCACCCCCCACACTTTCCCTCACAAGGCGTACATAAGCTATGGTCAACCAATTTCTATAAAAGGGTCCTGGAAACACGCAAAACAATATTGGGACCTGGGGCACCCGGTCTAAGGCCTCTACCCATTGCAATTATCCTCCCCATAACACCCATTTAATCTTTATCCTCATTTTCGCCCCCTGTACAACGGATTTAACCCACTCTACTATTTCCACCCCAAAACCGTTCACCTGTCCCTCCTAAGTAAAACCTGCAAAGCTCAAGCCTCCCCTTTCCACTCTTCTGTCATATGCTCCTGCCAATCAAGAGCCAACAAAGCCGCCCCTCCACCCCCCACCCCTTAGCTTCCCAAAACTTCTCAGTATCCCAATGTCCTTCAATCATCGACCTTCCCGGCAACCCCAACTGAGATTTTTGACACCACCCTCCCAAAAACACAATTTGAACCATTACCTAAAATATTTTGCAAACACCTTATAGTCTGCCCACATCAGTGATGCCTAAGAAATCGTATGACACGATTGCAAATAAACCATACCCCCGGCCGGATTAACCCGCGGTCCATAGATCTCAAAACTCCAGCCCGTCGCGCTAGCCACTAGACCACAAGCCACAAATAAGATTCATCCAACTAGGTATTTTTTCTACACCATAGGAAAGTAGCATCAGGCACCTCTGTGACCACCACAAAGCAAGTTTTTTTACAGACAATCTCCACCAACGTGGCCGTGACGAACTCTAGCTCAAGTCCCGTTAACTGCCGTCAACATGACTTAAGAAATCGTAATGACAACGATTGCAAATAAAACCATAACCCCCGGCCGGATTGAACCCGCGGGCATAGAGTCGCAAACTCCAGCCCGTAGCGCTAAGCCACTAACCACTAGCCTACAATAAATCATCAACTAGGTATAATTTCAAAAACACCATAGCTAAGTTAGCCAGGCACCTCGTTTCCACAAATGCAAGTTTATACAGACGAATCGCCAGCTAGCGTGGCCGTGACGAACTCTACTCAAGTCCTTCACTGCCGTCAACATGACTAAGAAATCGTAATGAAACGATTTGCAAAATAAACCCCCACCATACCCCCGGCCGGATTGAACCCGCGGTCATAGAGTCCTCAAAACTCCAGCCCGTCGTCGCTAGCCACTAGACCAGCTAGCCACAAATAAGATTCATCCAACGAGTATATTTTCTAACTCACCATAGGAAAGATTTAGCACAGCACCTCTGTGACCACAAATGCAAGTTTTTACCGACGAATCTCCAGCAGCGTGGCAGTGACGAACTCTAGCTCAAGACCCATTCACTGCCGTCAACATGACTTAAGAAATCGTAATGACAACGATTGCAAATAAACCATACACCCCGGCCGGGATTGAACCCGTCATAGAGTCTCAAACTCCAGCCCGTCGCGCTTGCCACTAGACCAGCTAGCCACAATATATTCATCCAACTTAGGTGGAGATTCGTCTGTAAAAACTTAGCATTTGTGGTCACAGAGGGTGCCTGTGGCTAAACTTTCGTATGTGTAGAAATATACTAGTTGGATGAATCTTATTGTGGCTAGCTGTCTAGTGGCTAGCGCGACGGGCTGGAGTTTTTATGAGACTCTATTACCGCGGGTTCAATCCCCGGCCGGGGGTATGGTTTTAAAATTTGCATCGTGTCCATTACGATTTCTTAAGTCATGTTGACGGCATGAAGGGACTTGAACTAATTCGTCACGCCACGCTAGCTGGAGAATTCGTCTGTAAAAACTGGCATTAGTGGTCACAAGGTGCCTGTGCTATACCTTTTTGCCTAATGGTGTAGAAATATCCCTGTTGATGAATTCTATTTGGCTAGCTGGTCTAGTGGTAGCGCGACGGCTGGAGTTTTGAGACTCTATGACCGCGGGTTCTATCCCGGCCGGGGTATGTTTACATCAGTGATATGGCTTCGGTACTCCCGAAGGTGGGCTGCCCCTTGAACTTCGGGACCAAAACACTACAACTGCTGTTACCTGCTCTCCCCCAACATACCCTTTCTCTCCTTCATACATTAAATAACCCAACAATAAATCCTTTATCAACGACCAATGTTGTAAATAAAATTTACCGGGAGCCCGTAAAAACCCGGGATTTTCCCCCCTTCCCCTCACCCCCTTAACGCTTCTCTATTTCCTCTCCCGAATAGCCCCACCAAAGCCTTTCTACACATTTCCTAAATTACACGTCACATAGTAAAACCCCTTGTAACGCCACGTCCCCCCCCCCCCACTGTTCCATATTCTCGCCAAGCTCGCTCGCACACACCCTTCGGGGTTTTCGTATCCCCTCCCTGCTCTAAATTTCCCCAAACCCATCTCCGTTACTTAAACATGGTTACTGTCCCCCTGCCTTTGTTTTTAAAGCCGCAAAACCACGCTGCGGTTGTCGCCCCAAACATTTCCCTCCCCCCCTCCCTCACCCTTAAGCTTAAAACCCTTTCATTTTGCAAACCCTCAACCTCCCCTTTTTTTCAGCTATTTCATCCAGGGGAAAATTTTTTTTCCCCCCACCCCCGCCCATAGCAACCCCCTTAACCCCCAAAATAGTTAGCCCCCCCAAATTTTTTTAAATTATTGATACTTTTCCCTCATCACATAAAATTTCAATCCTTTCCTTTGCGAAAAATACCCCACATGTCACAAGTACCACTCGCTGTTCTTCCACACTAAGCTCCTCCATGGGACTAAAAAACCCCCTCCAACCCCTCCTCATCACCTAACACCTTATTTTAATTTCCAAAACTTCTAATTATGTCCGCGAGCGTCCCCACCCAACCCCACCCCCACTGCCCTATGATCTAATTTGTAGCCCCCAGTACTGAAATTTTTACTCACCCCCTGAAAAAGTACATCATCTAGTCTCGAAACATATCCACTCCTAACAAACGAATTCGTCTCCCACACCCCCCCCCCAAAAGGACACGTAACCTAACATCCCTTAATAAATTCCTAAGAGCCACAGACATATATCCACCCCCTTTTGGGTCCCATCACCACCCTGATTACACATTCCCGTCCCCACCAAATAACGCCACCTCTGGCATGCCTTAAAAAAAACACAAGATCCCACACACAAAAACATTCTTTCCTTTATTTATTTTTTTCCCGGGGCATACACACCCCAAAAAAAACAAAGCTTACCCCCCACCACCCATCCACACCAAAACCCCCCTCCCCTCCCCTCGCTTCTCTGCAAAACAAACGGGCTCTCTCCTTATTAAAATTTCCCACCCACCCTTTTTGAGGGGGGAAAGGGGGGTAATACTCGAAAACCCTGCCCCTCCCAACACCCTCCCTCTTTAAAATTTGCTCCTGCAGGAACAAACTCCCCTCTGATTTTTTCAGAAAACTACAAACCAAAACTCTCTTCTACCCCTACATAACCCATTAACATTTTCAGACATACACCTAAGGGCCCATTAAAGTTTCCCCCCCTGCTTCCTCCACACTCTTTTCAACCCAGAGCTTAATTTAAGTTTTACATTCAGAGTTTCCTTCCCCCCCCCTTCTTCCGGTTCCTCCCTTTATGGTACCACCCTACCCACTACCCTTTACGCTTTACCTCATCTGTTTCCCCCGGCCCCTTTGGCGGGGGTAGGACGTTCAAATTGTGTAGCCGCCCTCTTTCAGTGACAGTCATGTTAACCCTGTCTTGGGCCCGTGTTTTCCCCCATGAACCTCCCCCCCACCGGAATGGTTTTTAATGATTCAATGGACGACTCCAAACCCCATCATGTCCCAAATATCTTCTCAGACTTTCTGAACGACGATTCCCATGAACCACGCTCAGATTAAAGCCCCTTTTTGGGGCTGGCAAAGTCTTCAACACCCCCACCAAAATTTTCCTCAATTCAAAAACCTTCTCCTGTAATTGCTGTCCTCCTTATCACAGGGGCACACCCGATCAGGCACCTTGGGGGGGGACTCCAAATCACCGCCAGTCCTGTGTGCCCCACCCCACTCCTCCACAAAAACCAGCCCCCCACCCAGTTGTTCCTCCCTGCCACCTTTGAAGCAGGGCTGGACGTCCACCACAGGGCCCGGCCCTGCTTCGCTTTTTCACAGGCACCGCTATGGAACTACTCGCCATAGGGGGACGTCTCGTTTCCCGGGGACATTACCCTTACGCGTCCCGAAATTTGTAGAACACATAGGACGGTATTGGGTGACTCAAAGTCTTTTGAGGGTTTAAAGAAACCCCCTGGAAAAACCACATAGGCTCCCCCCGCCCACGTACCATGTTAGCTAATGCCCGTCCCATATTCTCAAAAAACTTTCCTTATATCCGCCCTCCCCCTAAGGGAACGTTGCGTAAATTTATCCACGTATAATGCCGTGAAACATCATCATTTTACACTGACGCTTGTGTACGTTAAACTAACGTCCCCGAAACCCGGGTGACTA